>LOJH01027300.1:0-18110 GCA_001685095.1 Ellobius talpinus
GCTTAAATGAATACAATTTGTGTGTTGTTATTTCGGGGTATAACCTAGCCATGCCGGAGCCAGGCGGGATGAAAAGCAGGCCTTCTCCCCATTCACTACAGGGTTACACCCAAGCAGACTGTTTAACAGAAGCTAATTTAGCTGGTTAATCTTGATCTAGAATAGTGTTAAATAAGTTTCCCTGAGAAACTCTGTCATGAGATCAAATTCTAGTTAAACCTGAAATGGCGTCAGCAAGAATAAAAGATGGAGACACTCTTCTTCTGTTACAACAGTTTCCTTCATAAGGGCATTAAATACATTAACAAGTAAAATATGCTTATTAACTTCTAGAGACGCCAACCTTTAATATTGTCAGGTTTTTATAAAATAACATATTAATTTTGGGTGATATAAAGTTTGACAGAATAGAGTTATAATCCTGTTCCCTGCCCCAAACTTCACATCCTTCTCTTATGCAAAACATATGAATTATATATCAACATCCTTGAATATTTTATTTTCTTTCATTATTATTTCAAAAGTTAAAGTCCAAAAATCTAGTTTTAATATACAAATCAGGTACAGGTGAGACTTAAGGTAAAATTCATTTTTTAAAAGATTCACTTTTATAAACAATATTATGTGCATGAGTCTTTTGCCAGCACTTGTATATGTACATGTACTGCCTGCCTGTCTGGTGCCCATGGCAGCCAAAAATGGTTGTGGAATATCCTGGAAATAGAGTAACAAAATGATTGTAAGCTGTTCTGTGGGCTCATTGAATTGAACCAGAGTCATCTGCAAGAGTAGCCAGTGAGCTTAACTGCTGATACCCCTTTGCAGTCCTCCACAAAATAAAATTAATTTTAGGACACAATTTCTATCAGCTATGATTATGATAAATCCCTCCAAGTCATTTGCCAGTAAAATGCAATTCTATAAAAGACAGCAGAGAAAAACTAAAAGTAAATAAATGAAAATAAATCAATAAAAGTCATAGGACAGATATTTATATTTAGAGTGGTAGAAAAGAGATGAAGAAACAAAAATCAGTTCTAAGAAAATTCCAAAATGTCAAGTAACATTAAATATGAGGTTTTTAAAATATTTTTAAAAATATGCCTTCACTTCTGTTTATACTGGTTTGGGGATGGGCCTCCACAGTGTGGATAATACTGTATAATTCATTTTTTCTGCTAAAACATTAGTAGTAGTTGCATTTCAGTGTTAATAACTTTCACACACTAGAAATAGGTGGCTGTGACTGCTTTCTGACCAAACACTCTCAATTCCATTAGTGAAGACTCTCTGATATGGCTTTCTCCTTTGCTAGCTCTGTGCCTGTGTCCCCAAAGTTTTCTAGTGGTTCTTTGAGATCAACATGCAGATAAGTACATATTTTTTGTGCTTTATTATTTAAAAAGATGGTACTTCAGAAATAACAGAATGGCTTCTTACGTGGACTTTCCAAATAAGAGTGAGAGGGCATTATTTTTCCTATATGAACCATAGCAGAGGTGGCACTGAAACTTTGAAATAGAATTATAAAAACAAGTACTTGAAGTCTTTTATTCCTAAAAGCACTAGAATACTTCTGGTGGATGAGGCAGCTCTAAGAAGTCTCTGAAATTACCCCATGGTAATTCTTCCATTGTCTTAATGAATGTGACATGCTAATATTCATATTAAACTCCTTTTCTAATTTTATTTGACCACATTTTTATGTTCTTTCCTAACAAAGGCTTCCTGTTATTTTATGTATAAGCAGGATAAAAATTTTAGAAACCTCAAGTCTGATGATCATTGCACTTTGAATTTTTTCGTATTTATTTCTCATTGATCAAATTTTAGTGAATAAAGGAAATGATGGTACCCCATCATCACATTTATAGACAATACCATCAGAAATAAGTTCTTTTTTCCAGAAAACACTAGGGGCTGAAATTTATAGCAGAAAAGCTTTTTATTTAGTTTTCTATAATGTGATTTCCTTTTCTATCTTACACTTTCCCAATTTCTAATAACATTCTTATCATGACTACTTGTTAACTAAAAAGTTTGCAATTTTCTTTTACTGCTGCTTTCTTCTAGATTCTCACCAGTTTCACTTTATCACTGACAAACACAATTATCAAACACCCTAGAGTAGCTACAGATCATTTACAATTGTTCCATAGTTTTCGCTACTTGTCATAGCTATATCTCTCTTATTGGTACTAATTTCTGTCTTATACTCCTTGAACCACTATAGGAAAACACTCTGTGTTGATTAATAAACAACAAAATTAATTGCTTGGTGCTGTATGTGCTAAGAAACAGAGAGTAAGGCATCAACAAAAACCTTTTTCATATAATAGTAACTTTTGTATGTCCTCATGTGGCAGAAGGGACACAAATGGACAATAAGTAAAACTTCTTTAGTAACTTATTAATCCTTTGCATAAACCCAGAATATACTCACTACTAAGTCATTTTCAACAGACTATACTTCTGAGTACCATCAACTTGGTGGATAGGTTTCAATATGTAAATTTTGAGGATTTAATAATTGTACACAATTTAACAAATACAATTATAGGCAATAACAAAGAATTAGGGCAAAAAATAAACAGGGTTCCTTTTCTTAAAGAACACATTGGGTAACTGCCTAATTGCTGTAATAAAACATTCTGACAAGATAAATTTAAAACAGGATATTTGCTTAGGCTCACAGTTCAATCTAATAAGAAGAGATGTCATGGCATCAGGAGCATGGAACAGCTAGTCACATTGCAGTTTAATCAAGAAGGAGAGTGATTTGAATGCTGGTGCTCAACTTGTTCTATAAATTTTATGCAACTCAGGTTGGCTCAGGCATTAAATATGTTGCCACCAAGTTTCAGGGTGGATCTTCACACTTCTATTATCTTTATCAAAAAAATTTCCACAGTTGTGTCTATAAGTTTGTCTCCCAGCTGATACACGATCATGCCAAATTTATAATCAATACAAACCATAAAATGAAGCTTATTAGCTAATGATACACAGTTGAACAAACAAACCAATGAAGAGTATATGCACTTCTACAATTAAATTGGTGATAGTTATAAGTGAGTATATAAGTTTATACATTCATAAGAATTTTGGGATAATTTTGAGTTTATAAAATAAAATGAAATAATGGAAGTTGAATATTTTATATAGATTGCATATTAAGATAGTTTTAGTTCCAGAAAACATAAAATTTATTAATATAGGTAAGGGATGAGGCACTTAATTCTTGTATTTCAAATGAACTGTCTGGGGCAAGGAAGTTCAGACATGGTAAATCAGCATCTAACTTTGTTTCTTTGTAATTCCATTAGTTTTCTTAAAAGTAACATGTGCATGTGTGTGTGTGTGTGTATGTTTGTTGCCTTTCTGGATTATATTGTGTGGAGTTGGTATTTGGCAGTGTGTTTCACACATGTGCATGCAGATGTATAATCTATGTGTTTGTGCATGTGTGTGCATGTGTATGTAGTGTGTACAGTTGTCAACGAAAAAAATTGATGATAGGTGTCTTTACTTGACCATACTACACTTGTATGATTTAAAGATGGATTTTCAATAAGCCTAAAGCAAATTGAATCAACATTGGCAGTTCAATGACTTTCAGGGATATGCCTGCCATTGCCAGTAAATTCTGGAATTACAGGCATATACCATGACACCTAATATTTAACATGGGTTCCAGAGTTCTAAACTTCTAAACTTAGAGCCTGCTTCTCGCAGAGCAGGTATTTAATAATGAAGTCATTTCTTCAGCCTAGGTTCAATTATTTTAAACAGTACCCTACTATGTTTCTTTTGCCTGCTTTTGAACTTGTTACTTAAACCAAATTGGCCCTGAACTCACTGAGATACACTTGCTTCTTCCCTCTGAGTGTTAGGATTAAAGGTATATTTTACCTTGCCAGGGTCCCATATTAAGAGCAAGGACAAGTTTCTTCTGGAGTCTACCAGCTAACTATTTCTCAAAATGCTATTGTACCATAGTACTTTCTAAACTAATTATTGTTGAAGTGGATAAATTTTAATAATAAATTAAATTTTAGAATAGATTTTGTAGCCAAACCAAAACACCCTGAGAAGACATATTAGAGATTCTAAGCTATTAATGATAGCAACAGGCAAAGAATTGACAGCTTTGAGAAGGAAAAGATAAGGAGAGTAATTTTCTCACAAAGAAAAAAACAAATATCAGAAAAATGAAAATATTTGATCTTATACAGTTTAGAAATACCTGTAGTTGCTCTCTTAGGATCATTTGTTCTCATCTCCCAATGGCAGATTTTAATTTATTTAAAATATTTATATAACTTTTTAAATACACTTTGAGCATATTTTTGTGCCAACCCCCTACCAGATCTTTATCACCTCCCTACCCATTCAAACTCATGATGTCTCTCTCTGTCTATCTCTCCAGAGGACAAATAAAAACAGAAAATAAAACAAAGAAATTGGTAAGACAATAAATGTCCATCAAAAAGCATATAAAAAGAATGTAGTCCGTTTTGTGTAGGAAAACTTCTGGGCATGGTGCCTGCCTTGGAGTGTGGTTGACATATCGCTATCAGTCCTTTGGAGAAAACTGTTATTTCCTATCCTAGCTTATATCAATTGCAAATAAATTCTTGGTTAGGTTGAGATTTTGTATCCATTTCCCTTTCTACTTGATTGGATTCGTCTGGTTTGAACTTGAGCAGGATCTGTGCATCCATTCACAGTCTACAGAAGTTTGTGTATCAGCCCTATTGTTTCTAGAAAATACTGTTTCCTTTGAGTTGCTAAGTACCTCTGATTTTTAGTCTTTCCAATTCATCTCAGCATAAATCCCTGATCCCTGAACAAAGGGGTTTGATAAAGACATCTAATTTAGGGCTGAGTGCTCCAAGTCTCTCACTTTCTGCACAATATCCAGTGCTGAATCTTTGCTCTGATTTCTATTTACTGCAATTAAAAGCTTCTCTGATGAAAGATAAACAGTGCACTGATATATAGGTACAGAAATATGACTTTAGAAATTATTTCATTGCTGTGCTTCTTTAACAGAATGACAGCAGTAAGTTTTCCCCTATGAGCCATGACTTAACTAGTCTCAGAATTTTGTCACTTTCGCATCGCATTGTCTTATATGAGTTTAATCTCATAGAATGGACCTTAAAGAAAAAACAAAAGTAGATGATTGCTCACATACTATTATAGGCAGAACCATGTTCCATTTCCCACTGAGTACTGGGATTAAAGGTATTTGCCACAATTCCCAGCATTAATTTTTAAAGATTTATCTTTTAAATTACATTTTAAATTAAAATATATTTATATCACCTATTCATTTTCTTTCTTTCTTCTCCTAACATGTCTTCCTCCTTCAAACTTCTCCCACATCGCATTCTTAAACTGATAATCATTTTTAATATTATTGTCAGATATACATGTACGTATGTGTATATATTCATATGAACAAATATAAATACAAATCAATGAGTTCATTTTATCTGTGTGCATATAAATTCTTTCAGGGCAGACTAATTTACCTTGGATAGCCAATCTTATGCTCATCCCTGGGAGGTGCTAATTTTGCCAAATTCAACAGTCTTAAGTTATCTATAGTTCTTTTCCTGAAGATGGAATTTTTTGGAATTTTCCCTTTCACATAAGCATGTCTATTAATATTGGCATTGTTCAGGTCTTGTTTACTAATGCAGCCATTTCTTTTTTGTTGTTGTTGTTCTTTTTCTTGTTGATACCTCCACCCACCTCCCTTCCTTACCCCTCTCATCCAATGCTCCAACATCTCCATTCAGAAATAGGCAGGCCTCCCATGAGAGCCAACAAAGTGTGACACATCATGTTGAGCGAAGACTAAGCTCCTGCCCATGCATCAAGTTTTGGCAAGGCAATCCAACATGAGGATTTACTTCACAAAAGCCAGCTAAGTACAAGGGACAGGTCCTGATCCCACAGATAGGAGTTTTACAAGCAAAGTAAGATATACAACTGTCCCACATATGTAGAGGGCCTAGGTTGGTCCCATGCTAGTTCCCTAGTTGTTGGTTGAGAGTCAATGAGCTACCAGGAACACATGTCAGCTGTCTCTGTGGGTACACCTGTCATGACCTTGACACCAAAGGTTTATCCAATCATTCTCTCTCTAAAAGAGGACTCCCAGAGCTCAGTCCAGTGCATCACTTAACTGGATGAAGTCTCTCTGATAATAGCAGAGTCACCAATTTGATTATAGGAGATCTGTTCAGGCACCCTCTCCACTATAGCTGAGGTCATTCATGTGGGTTCCTGGGAGTTTTCCTGGCAGCGTGATTCTCGCGAACTACACAATTGCTCTCCCATAACAAGATGTCTCTTTCAATATTCTCCCCACCTATCATGCCCTCAACCCACCCAACCTGATCCCCCATGTTTCCATATCTCAACAACCTCTTCTCTGTGCCATAGTTTACCCAGGAGATCTATTATATTTCTGCTTTCTAGAGAAATCCATGAGTCTCTCTTTGTGCCTTCCATTTTACATAGATTTTCTGGGGTTGTGAACTGTAGCCTGATTATCTTTTACGTTGCAGCTAATATTAACTCATAAGTAAGTAAATACCAAGTTTGTCTTTCTAGGTCTGGGTTTCCTCACTCAGAATGAAGTTTTCTACTTCCATGCATTTGCCTACAAATTTCATAATGTCACTGTTTTTACTGATGAGTAGTTCTCCATTGTATAAACGTACCACATTTTCTTTATCCATTCTGAACCAGTCTTAAAGCAAGCTACCTGGTATTCTCACTCTTGAAATCTTTCAACCCCCTCTTCCACTGTATTCCTAAAGCCACAAATGTAAAAATTGTAGCCATTTTATGGGCTTTTCAAAAATCTATTAATTTCTTCTTTGGATCCATTTGTGTTTTATAGTTTTCTTTTTGGAGTGCTCTCCATTTGCTGTTGAGTATATGATTTAGAATGTGTGTAAGGAAATATGCTGTTTTGGGAAAATGTGGTAGCAGATTCTCTTTTAGGATCTATGACTTTCTTAACCCTTTTAGGATCCTGACTAATACCAGGCCCAGGAATGATTTTCATCCAGTTTATTTTTGGCTTTTTAAAATATTTTTCTCTCATGCAAAACATCTCATACAATACAGCCTTCCATCATTTCACTCCTCCTAGAACCCCCATCTCCTCTATTCCCAAAATCTACTGTTCCTCCATTTGCCTTCAGAGAAGAGCAGAGCTACCAGTGATATTAAACAAACATGCCATAAAAAGATGAAATAAGAATAGGTACATCCCTTCACATCAAGGCTAGATGAGGCTTTCCATTAAGAGGAAAAGGATCCAAAGAGCAGGCAAAAGAGTCAGAGATACCACAACACACAGTGTTAGGAGTCCCACAAAAAGCACAAGCCAAACAACCAAACATATTTTCACAGGATCTAGAATAGACCCATGTAGGCTCTGTGATTACCGGTTCAGTCTCTGTGAGCCCACAGGAGCCTTGCTTAGTTTCTTTTGTGGACTGTGTTCCCTGACTCCTGAACATTGTAGCTTCTATAATTCTTCCTCCCTCTTCTCCAGATGGTTCCCTGAGCTCCACCTGTGGGTCACTATATCTTCCACCATCAGCTGCTGGAGGAAGCTTCTCTGAAAATGACTGGGTAAATAACTGATAACGTGAGTATAGAAGAATATCATTAGGAACAATTTTATTCACTGTTATTTATTTATTTATGTCAGTTATATTTTGTTCTATATTAGGTCTCTGGGCTATTCAGCCTCTTGTTCCTGGACATCCAGGCAGTATCAGGCACAGGCTTCCTCTCATGGCTTAGGACGCAAATTTGAACAGTTATGTTTGCCCACTATCTCAAGTTCAGAGCCAACATTGCCCAATCACATCTTGCTGGTAGGATAGGTTGTGGATCTCAGGTCTTGTGGCTGGGTTGTTGTCCCAATCCTACTACTGGAAACCTTGTCATGTTACAGAAGATGGCCAGTTTAGGCTACATATCCTCCATTACTAGAAGTCCTTTCTATAGTCACCCTCATATTGTTCCAAGAAGGTTCCACTGTAGAAGGTTTCTATATCACTTTCCAAAATGCACCCCAATTCAAGTCCTTTCTCCTAGTACTGTCTCTATCCATCCCTCTCCCAACCTGACCCCTCCTGGTTCCATCTCTACCTGCTGCCAACTCACCCACAAATATTTCACCTCTCTGGGGAAGTTCACATGTTTCTCTAGAGTCATACTTGCTACTTATCCTAAGTCTATGGATTGTATTGTGGTTATTCTTTACTTAGCAGTTAATATCCTGTTATAAGTTTGTGTATACCATATTTGTCTTTATGAGCCTTGGGTACCTCACTCACGATGATATTTTTTTCAGTTCTGTTCATTTGTCTGCAAATTTCATAATACCATTTTATGTAGCAGCTAAGTAATAATCCATTGTGTAAATGAAACTCATTTTCTTTATTCATGGTTCACAGACATCTAGGTTGTTTCCAATTTCTTGCAATTATGAATAAGCACACATGAACACAGTTGGGCAAGTGTCCTTGAGGTAGGATTAAGCTTTTTGGTACATATCTAAGAGTGGTATAGCTGAATATTGAGGTAAATGTAGTCCCAACTTAATGACAAAACACAATATTGATTTTCATAGTGGCTTTACAAGTTTGTACTCCCACCAGCACTGAAGGAGTGTTCCTCTTGCTCCACTTATTCACCATCATGAGCTACCATTCTGAAAGCATAACGGATGGACTCTCAAAGTAGTTTGATTTTCATTTACCTGATAGGTATTGGAGTTGAAAATTTCATTAAATGATTCTCAGCCATATGAGATTCATCTACTGAGAATTCTCAGTTTAGATCTGTACTTCAATTTTGCATTGGCATATTTAGTTTATTGACATCTATATTCTTGAGGTTTTTTTTAAAATATATTTTTGATATTTATCCACTATCGGATCTTGTGTTAGTAAAAATCTTTTGTCATTCTTTATGTCTGTGTCATGTACCTTAGAAGTTTGTCATTTTCATGAAGTATTTCTGATAATATGTTGAGTTTTTGTGTTTTTTGTTGGTTTTTTTGTTGTTGTTGTTTGTTTGTTTTTGTTTTTTGAGACAAGCTTTCTCTGTAACTTTGGAGCCTGTCTTGGAACTAGCTCTTTTAGACAAGGCTTGCTTCTAACTCACAGAGATCCACCTGCCTCTGCCTCCTGAATGCTGGGATTAAAGGCATGCGCCACCACTGCCTGGCTGCAATATGTTGATATTTTTGATCTACATGGACTTGAATTTTATGTAAAGTGATAATTATGGGTCTCTTTGTCTTCTTCTCCATGTACATGCAGAAAGCCAGTAAGACCAGCAGCATTTGTTGAAACTGTTTTCTTCTATTCATTTTGTAATTCTGATTTCTTTTCAAAATTCAGGTGTCCATAGGTGTGTGGATTTAAGCCTATGTCTTTGATTCCATTCAATTGATCAATGCTTCTGTTTTTATGTTCATGCCATGTGATTTTTATTACTGTATTTTTGTAGTACAGCTTAAATTCAGGAATAGAGATACCTTTGGATGTTCTTTTGTTGTTCAGAATTGTTTTAGTTATCCTGGGAGTTTTGTTTTTCTATATAGAATTAAGCTTTGTCTTTTCAAGATCTGTAAAGAATTGTGTTAGACTTTTGATGAGGATTGCATTGAGTATATAGATTGCTTTTGATAGGATAGCAATTTTATTATGTTAATTCTACTGATGCATGAGCATGTGAGGTCTTTCATCTTCTAAAATTTTCTTCAAATTCTTTTATCAAAGAATTGAAGTTTTTCTCATGCAAGTCTTTCAGAGTTACCCAAGACATTTTATATTATTTATGGTTATTCTTAAAGTTGTTGTTTCCCTGATTGATTTGTTAGTCCATTCATCATTTATCTATAGGAAGGCTACTAAGTTAATCTTTTATCCAAGCACTTCATTCAGAGTGTTTATCAGCTGTGGGTGTTCCCTGGAAGGATTTTTGTGTGCATTATATATGTTGCCATATCATCTCCAAATAATGATACTTTGACTTCTTCCTTTCTAATTTCTATTTGATATCTTTTAGATGTCTTATTGCTTTAGCTAGCTTTTCAAATACTACATAAAAACGTATATATTTCGAGAGAGTGGACAGCCTTAACTTGTTCCTGATTTCAATAGAATTGCTTTGTGTTTATCTCCATTTAATTTTGTGTTGCCTATAGGCTTTTATAACTTGTCTTTTTTTCGTTTAGGTATGATCCCTGTATCCCTAATATCTCCAAGACCTTTATCAAGACGTGGTTTTAGATTTTTGTCAAGGCTAACTAAACACCTAATGAGGTGATCATGTGTGTGTATATATTTCATTTACTCAATACGAAGGATTACATTGAATCATTTTCATAGGTTGAGCCATCCTTGTATCTCTGAAATGTAACCTATTTGATTATTTTGAATGATTTTTTTCATGTCTTCTTGAATTCAGTTTTTGTCTAGTTTATGAGTATTTTTATATCTGCATTCATAATAAAAATTGTTCTATAATTCTCTTTTTTATGTTGCTGAATCTTTGTGTGGTATGGGCATCAGAGTGACTGTGGCCTCTTAAAATGAAATTGATAGTGTTTCTTCTGTTTCCATTTTTGTGGAATATTTTAAGGAGTACTGGTGTTAACTCTTATTTGAAAATCTTGTAGAATTCTATGCTAAAATGCTCTTTCTCTGGGATTTTTTTGGTGGGCGGAAAATTTTAATAACGTATTCTATTACCTTAGGGATTAATTAGTCTTTTTCAATCATTTGTCTGATCTTGATTTAACTTTGGTAAATGGTATCTCTAGAGAAAATTAGCCATTTCTTTTAAATTTTCCAATTTTGTGGATTTCAGGTTTATAAAGTACAGGCTAATGATTTGTAAGATTTCCCTTTAAATTTCTGATTTTGTTATTTTATATATTCTTCCTCCATAATTCAGTTAGTTTGGATAAAAATTTGTGTATCTTGTTGATTTTTCAAAGAAAATATTTTTGTTTCATTGATCCTTTGTATCCTTCTCTAAGTTTATATTTTATTGATTTTAGCCCTGGATTTGATTATTTCCTTCCATCTACATCTCATGGTGGTTTTTGTTTCTTTTTGTTTGTGAGCCTTCAGGGTTGCTGTAAAGTTGCATTGTGATATCTCTCTTTTTTTCTTTTCTAGGTATGTATTTAGTATTTTGAACTTTCCTCTTTACACTACTTTCAATGTGTCCCTAGGTTTGATTACATTGTGCCTTCATTTTCACTGGATTCTAGGAAATATTTATTTCTTTATTTCTGTCTTAACCCATTATTCACTCAGTTGAGAAGTTTTCAGTTTACATGAGTTTGTAAGCTTTCTGATATCTCTGTTGTTAAAATATACCTTTAATCCTTGGCAGTATGATATAATGCAGAGGGAAACTTCAATTTTCTTATATCTGTTGAAACTTGGTTTGTGACTGAGTATATGGTTAATTTCAGAGAATGTTGTCTGAGTTGTTGTGAAGGTGAATTCTTTCATATTTGGGTGAAAGGTTCTGTAAATATATACAATGTTTCTTTATTTGATAAACTCTATTAGCTCCAGTATTTCTCTGGATGACCTGTCTATTGGTGAGTATGGGATATTGAAGTCTCCCACTATCAATAAGAGAGAGCGAATGTGTGCTTTAAATTTTAGCAATGTTTCTTTTGCAAATGTGGATGCCTTTGTCTTTGGGGTATAGATCTTAAGAATTCAAATATCATCTTGCTGAATTTTTCCTTTGATGAATGTGAAGTATTCTTCCTTGTGTCCATTGACTAATTTTTGTTTAAAATCTATTTGGTAGATATTAGAATGGTTACAGCTGCCTGCTTCTTAGGTTCATTTGCCTGGAAAGTATTTTTCAACATTTTACTTTTAGGTAATATCCATCTTTGATGTTGAGGTATGTCTCTTGTATGCAAGAGAAGTATGAATCCTCTTTTCTCATACATTCTATTGTCTATGTCTTTTTATTGGGGAAATGATTTCATTGATATTGAGAGATATTCATATTCATGACCAATAATTGCTAATCCCTGTTACTTTGTTGACAGTGTGTGTGTCTGTGCTTGTGTGTGTGTCTGTGCCTGTGTGTGTGTGTTTCAGCCTGTGGTCTACCTTAGAGACTCTTGTACATGTTGTTGAGTACAATATATTTTCTTTGGCATTCAAGTAGAATATCCTGTAAATATCTGCTTCTATTGATATAAGATATCATTTAATTCTGTGGTTTATCTGTAAAATATTTGTCCTATGATGTATCTATTGGAGAAAATAGAATAGGAAAATCACCTATATTTATTGGATTTGTTTTAATACAGATTTTAATTCCATTTTATGCTTTTTATAAAATCTGGTGACCCCAAAGTTTGTAACAAAATATTTAATATTACTGTAATATTTTTCTTGAAAATTAATACCTTTATAATAATGATGACTTCTTTTGATGAGTTTTTGTTTGAATTCTTTTTTTCTCATAAAGTAGGATGTAAGCACATGATTGCTTCCTGCTATTTTTTGGAGTTTTTTTCCATGTTTTCATTCCAGTGTATTGCCTATCTCTAAAAAGTAGATGAGTTTCTTGTAGACAAAAGAAAGGTAGATTTTGTTTCTCAATTCATTCATCTAGCCTGTATTTTCTTTTGATTAGAAACTTGAGGGCATTAATAAGACATATTATTGGAAGGTGTTTGTGGATCACAGTCATTTTAAAATTTTTGCTAGTATGTGTTCTTAATTGGGGTTTGTTTTCAATAACTTATAATTTCATTTGTTTTTCTTTCTAGAGTATCTTGACTGTGATTATTACTGTCATATTTTCAAAATATTGCTTCGAGTATTGTGGTTAATTTTTGTTGCTATTGTTGTTTGGTTTTGAATGTGATTATTTTAGGTAGTTTGGATAACAAAAAAGATTTTCTTTTTCCTTTTACCATGACAGATAGTTATGCTGGCTACAATAGTCTACATTGGTAGTTGTGACTTTTTAGAACTTGAGTAGATTGCTCCTGAATCATCTGGCTTTTAGAGTTTTCATTAAGAAATCAGATATTATTGGTTTTTCTTTATATGCAACTTGTTTCTTTTTCTTTTTTAGCATCCAACATTTTTATCCTTTGTTCAATAGGATTAGTATAATAATAATTATATGCCTTGGGGGAGTTTGTTTTCTGGTCTTCCCTGTTAAATTGGATCTTGTATCTCTGAATGGAGATGTCATTCTTTTGTTAGGGAAAGTTTTTATCTGTGATCTCTTTAACTATCTAATATGTCATTGATCTGGAATTCTTTTCTCTCATATAAGCTTGCAATTCAAAGTTGTTTTTTCTTTGTGTTCCAAATTTCTTGCATTTTTCTTTACTGTGGTTTTTAAAGTTCTTCATGATATTTGGTTGCTTTTCTACCTCCTCTACTTTAACTTCAAGTCCTGATATTATATCTTCTACTTGGTAATTTCTACTTGTAAGGATTCCTCTGAGTTTCTGAATTGGGGTATTGAGTTTTTTGCTATCATCTATTATTCAGCTTGTGTAGTGTGGGACAATTGTGTATTCTGTCAATTATGTTTCAAATAAATGCTGATTGGTCAGTAACCAGGCAGGAAATATAGGTGGGACAACCAGACAGGAAATAGAGGCAGGGCAATGAAAACAGAATTATTCTGGGAAAAAAGGAAGTTCTTCCTGTAGTCTTGTCCTGATACCAAAGAAGCAGGATGTGACCTGCCCTGCTGAAAAAGGTACCGAGCCATGTGGCTAATGTAGATAAGAATAATGGGCTAATGTAAGTTATAAGAGTTAACAAGAAGCCTGAGCTAATGGACCAATTAGTTTATAATATAAACCTCTGTGTAATTTCTTTGGGGGTTACTAGCTGTGGGAACTGGTCAGGACAAAATCCCCAACAAGAAGGCCCCTCATGTTACACTTGTGTTTTTTCAATGTTTCTCTTTATTGAACTAAATTTTCAAAATCCTCAATTATATTTATCATATTATTAATCCACATACATACATTTTCTTGGCTATTACTCAGAAACTTTTTGTTTTCCTCCTAGAATTTAATGAACTACATTTGTTTATGTCTTCTATAAATATTTTAAACACTTTTATAAAGAAAATTATAAACATTTTTTTAAAGTTTGTGTCCTGATATTCACTTCAATAGTTACTTTTAGACAACACTTTTACAGGGCCAGCATGCTTGATAGGAGCCACACTGTCTTGACAATTCATGTTTTTTATGTATGTTTGTTTATATTTTACTACTTAACCTGGGCATGTGTACTCCTTTTGTTGAATGTCTGGTATAAGAATCTGGCATAACTTAGTTTGGGTGCATGCAGGATCCATGAAAGCCAGGTAAAGGTGGTAGATGAGCTATTGAGTTGGCACAGGCAAAAATGGCTTATTGCCACAGGTCTAGAGCTAGGCTTGTGTCTGTGTATGTATCAATATGTGGAGTGAAAATGAGACAGGTAAAAGACAGGAAAAATGAGACTTACCAGGAAAATTTGATTATGGAACAAACCTGGTTCTTAGGCTCTGGGTCTGAAACTAAGCCTATGATATAAAGCAGGCCGCAGTTGTGACAGAAGTGGGAAAAAAACGGAAAAGAAGAGACTTACATTGCAAAGGTAAGTGTGGGTAGTGGATCTGAAACTATGCAGTGATTGTCTAAGCTTTGTGTGTGTATGTGTGTCTATGTGTGTGTCTGTGTATGTGTGTGGGGGGTGTGCATGCACAAGTATACTACATGTGTGTGTGGCCACAACAGCCAGAAGAGAGAGTAGAATCATGTAGAGCTGAAATTATATGTGATTGTATGCTTGCTGAAATGGGTAAATGAACTCAGTTCTGATAGATGAAGAACAAACTCTCTTAACCACTAACCCACTTGATCAGCTTCCAGTGTGCATTTCTAACATATATACAGTATAAAAAACCTTAATTTTTAACAATTTACAAAAATTTAAACAAGAATAGGAACATATATACAGTCTAACAAAATTAACTTTAAATTTGCATCACTATATCAAATTCATGCTAGTGCAAAATATCTGAAATTAAGAGTTGTCTTTTCTCTAAATTCCCATATTCCCCTAAAAAAATCCCAAACATCAACAAACCACCAAATAATAAAACACCATCCATATCCCCAACTCTTGGGAATGTGAATGACATTTTGTCAAAATTGCTTCATTCTGTTTGTATGCAAAGTATTTTTAGGCTCCATGAGAAAATTTGAACTAATCACCAGGTCCTGGGAATTCAAAAGATCTACTTGTTTTAAAATTAAGTCATTTTAAAAATATTTTATTTGGTGCATTTGGTCAGTCTCTCTTTCAACCCAATGTCTCTCAGTAGCTCTCTTTTGCCCATCAGCCATCAAAATCTCTAAATCAACACAGTAAAGTATGGGATCCAGATGCTGTATGTATTGCCCATCTCCATGTGGCTTATTCTTTTTCATTATCTTATTTCTATCTTAAAGACTCCATTGTATTAATTTTTAAACTATTTAATTCTTTATATAACTTCTAATACCCTTTTATTTCTTTCTTAATCTTTTGATATTGCAAAATACTTTGGATGCTATTTAGAGGATTTTCTGTCTGGACCTCTTTTAACTGTGTATATTTTAGCCTGCATTATTTTCATTAGTAATTAGTTGTAGGGCTTGCATAATATCAGTAGTAAACTTTGTAAGGCCTGAATCTTATCAGGGAATTTCTTATATTTGGCCAAGTTATCAAACCATTTCTAAGGATAAAATATAAATTATCAGACTGATAATCATTATGACTGATATTATATCAATCCCAGTTGTTTATCTCTTCATTTATTTGTTCCATTTTAAAACCATCAATTGTAGAATCATACAGAGACCTAAATGCCTCCATTGTAGTTCCACTAATTTTAACATGGTAAGGGACTTCTTTTCTCTTTTTAAACTAATTTTCCCCTTCAAGAATTTGCAGTTTTCTTGCAAAATCTGCTGACAATGACAGTACAAACTTAAGTTGGCTATTGCTGCATACTTGGGCAGAGAACACAGCTGGGGCACAGCCTAGCTTGGGTCAGCTCCAGGTGTTTGTATATAGTTTTGAGCTGAGAGTGTATGTCATTTGCAGCAATAGAAACCCAAGCAGATGTCAAGGCATCTACCTAGTATGCCAAAAGCTGGAGGACAGGGCTCCAGGAAACCCTACAGCCCATGGAGAGAGCAAACCAGCTGTTTGATAAACAGCCTGGGAATTGGGTAAGAGAAGCACAAGTCATGGAGATGCCTGAAGGCAGAACTAGCCAATTACAGGCAGGTAAGTCTGACGGCATTTGGAACCCATGTAAATATAGAGTATGAGACCTGTGGAGTTTGACTGGCAGTCTGTAGCATGATTTCTAATTGATTTTAATAATGAAAACCTGGAGTTGGATATTAGGGGATAAAAAATCAGAGAAGTAGGAGATAAAAGATCAGAGAAGCAGAGCAGCCAGGCACCAGAAAATTTAACAACATAGAGTTCTTTTTTTTATGAGAATGAGCCTTCTGGTGTTCAACTTTAGGGAATTAATTAATGAAAAAGCCACTAGCATGTGGTTTTGCATCCATGGGCATAGGCTGGAACTACACATGGTCAGAGTCACCTCCCCACTGGCTATGTTTTCTTTCTTTGCTTTCATTGGGTTCTGGGCTTTTTCTGGAACCCCTTGTCAAGCTGCTGCCAAACTAGGTTGCTGCCTTTAAATTCACTCAGGCTTTTACTGTTCTAGGCAGCAGCAGTCACCCTCACATCTTCATCACCATTGTCAGCAGGTTTGGTGAGAGAGTTGGGAATTCTTAAAGGAAAAACTATTTCAAAGTGAGAGTTTTTCCCAGATTAAAAAAATGGGAAACACTATTATAATGGAGAGAGTCATGTCTCTCTATGATAACAAAATGCATGATTTAAAAATGGACCAATTAAATGAAGGGAAAATCAACTGGAATTGGCATAATGATAATTACTATTTTGTTAATATTTATTGTTGGTTTGATAATTCTTGGTTCATCTCCAAAAAGTTTGTTGATATGAATGTCAAGATGCAGGCCTTAGCAAAACATATTAAAACAGATGATAGGGATATTCAGATACAGACAGGTATTTGAAGGAGTGTAGGGGGCTCTGAAATCTCAGACCCTCAATTTCCTGTAAACAACTTGCTTGCAGCTGCTCTGAACAAAACATCTTATTTTCCTGTTTTTGCAGTTGCTCTGAGCATGAGATAAGGGAGTGAGTACTGGTGGATGAAGCTGAAAGATCCTTAGAGCTGGAGCATGACCAGAGCACTATATAAGCTTCCCCTGAACAAAATAAAGGGCACATTCTTGTTTTAAGGATGAACCATGTCCCCGTTTCTCTGTCTGTTTGTATATGTCTGTATGTTTAAATCTCTAGCCCCTTTCCCAGCTCACTAACATGAACCACATCATGGTGCAGATGCCTCACTATAGGCATAGTACTGTAGTACATGTAATAGCATGGATGGTACAAAGGGGAAAATTTTTAGCATAGCATTGTAAGGTTACAGAGGAACAAATTAATGTTTAAAAAAACAACCTTAATATAGCCATTCACCTTATAGGAACTTCCAAACCAAAGGTACCCCAAGGCTGCTTAAGCATGCACTCAAATCCTGTGGAAATATTAGATTTAAGGACATCCTAGAAGTGATAGTCTCATATGGCATTCATTCAACATTGTGAAGCATAAGTAACTATTGGCCAGCTTTTCATAGAATTATCCTTCAAGACTGGAGAGGCTTTCTTACAGCAGTCTTTGAGTGGTCATCAATTACAATGGAGGACCTGATGAAAAGATGAGTCTCAGAATATTAAACAATGAAGTAGGGCTATAGGTATGGAAATCTCCCAGGACCAACTTCTCTGTTGCAGGGAAGCTGCTTGTTTGTTTCCCATCTGCCCAGACTCCGGAAATAATCACAAAGAAAATTTAAATCACTGCTTGGCTCATGAGCTCTAGCTT
>LOJH01027301.1:4654-18110 GCA_001685095.1 Ellobius talpinus
TCTACAGAGTGAGTTCCAGGACAGGCTCCAAAGCTACACAGAGAAAACCTGTCTTGAAAAAAGCAAACAAACAAAAAATTTAGTGTCTCTTAAAAATAACCACATGGACTCTAATCTTTGATTTAAGAACATGTATGAATTGTATTTTTCTATTATAAAACATTCTTATGAATTACTATAAGAAATTAAAATCATTTGTGATCCATTATATTTTAGTTTTTACATTTTTTACGGTTTCACTATTGTTGTTGCTTTTGTGATAGTGTCTCATGTGGTCCAGGCTGGCCTGGAGCTCCTGATTGTCCTGGCTCTGCTTCTTAATGCTAGGCTTATAGATAGACATGTATCATGTCACATCATATTTTAAATGCTTAATGAGGTCATTAAGGGAGTCAGTAATTACAAAATGCATTCCTACATTAAAGGTGATTGGGGCTAATTATTGTCCTGTTTTCATACTGTTACTTGGAACGAACTGGAAATGAAAGTACAGAAGTCATGGCTACAAGGAGGACGGCCAGGAATGGCACGTCTCCTGCATGTCACTGCTACAGAGCTTAGCGGGTGGGAACTCACTGTTCCATGGAGTAACATCATGTCTGTCTAAGAAGGTAACAGGTGAAGAGAGATCAGCAGGCATGCAAGGAAGACATGTCAAAAACCAGGGCCAGGACTGAGGATGTAACCCTGTGCAAAGTGCTTGCCTAGCAAGGACTCCGTCCCCAGCACTGTAAAAACAAAACCCTAACCAAGATGCTGACACTGTGGAAGCAAGCTGGTGAAATGGATGCGAGTTAGTGACATTCGTCTTGAACAAGAAGCGTCATGTAGTGTTTTGGAATCCTGGCTCCATCTCTTGCTGCGTCTGTCTCTTTTCCTTTTCTCCCTAAGTAAACTTTCAAAGCAGTGGTTCTCGACCTTCCTAATGCAGTGACCCGTTAATACAGTTCCTCATGTTGTGGTGATCCCCAACCATAAAGTTATTTTTGTTGCTACTTCATAGCTGTACTCTTGCTACTGTTATGAATTGTGATGTAAATATCTGATATGCATGCTATCTGATATGCGGATCCTTGTGAAAGGGTCACTGGACCCCCAAAGAGGTGACAACAGGCTGAGAACCATCATTTTAAAGACTTTTTTGTTTTGTTTTGTGAGTCTTTTCAAGGAATCAGTTTTAGTTTTATTGAACAACTGTTCTACTTTTTTTATTTTATTGATGTTTGCCTTTGTCTTTATTGATTCTTCCTTTGAAGGGCTTATGTTGCTGTTTGTCTTCTGCGAGTCATGTAATAATGTTTAAGAGTGAGCTACAAAGGGTCGTGTGAAGGAAGCACTTGCTTTTGGTTTAGACAAAAGACGTGTGAGCGTGTCCAAATAAGTTTCTTTTAGAAAATCACTGCTGCTGAAACTTAAGCGATCTTCGAATTTAAACACAAAGCATTAACCTATTAAAGTTGGCCCGAAATAGTTGTGGAGAGGCCACGAACATGGCAGGATGCCCAAGAGATGAGATAAACGAGACGGCCACGCATGCTCTCCCATCCATGCTTTACCGAAAACAGAATCAATGGCCATGAAAACTCTACGAATATTACATCGAGAATATGTTCCACCACTAATCCGAGAGCTGAACAGGTACACACCAAGTTAAACATAGAGGCTGCCTAGTAGTTACACAGGGTTCAGGTCTCAGGCCTTATACACGTTTATCTTGGAAATAATAGGAAGCGTATGTGGAAATGGGAATTCCCTGAGTCCCCGGAAGTCAATTAAAACTCAAGAGGCATGAATTTAGCAGGGTGATGTCTGAAAAAAAAGGTAGGTTGAAAATATAGAAAGTTCTGGATGAAAGGTGGGGATTAAAGATCACTATCCCCACTGGCATTCGTTTGCAGAAAGTCCAGTTTAGCATGTGAAGGCCATGTCCTGGGAGATAACGTGGAAATTGGCTCTGCTGCTGATTTTAAAGCCATAGCTCAAATCTGCAGACCCAGCTTGCCTGATGTGATAGCTCTACCCTGCCACCAGGATCCTGAGATGGAGAAATGACTTAACACTGAACACACATTTCAATTACTGTAGAAATGGCTACTGATGGTCTCCCAGTGCATGGTACATGTTTCCCTTAGAAGGTGAGATATTCGATTAGCTTATTGGTTCAGATTTTTAGACCTACAAAAGTTTAGTATCAGTTACATATGTACTTGGTTTCTTAAATATTTGAAGAGTTTGACTGAATCAATTATATTTATTATTATAATTTGAAATATTTAAGGAAATTAAAAACTATTTTTATTAATTCTTCGTATTTACTCCAACTTCTCCCCCTAACTCTTCCAGATCCACCCCACTTACCTAATTCTTGGGCCTCTAGCTTCATGCCTTCTTGTGCTGGGTTGTGTGCATGCAAGTGTGCAGATGTGCGTGCGTGCGTGCGTGCGTGTGTGTGTGTGTGTGTGTGTGTGTGTGTGATAACCCATTGACTCCTATCTGTGTTGCCCAATCCCATACACTCCTGGATGTGTGGCCATCCACCAAATGTAGTTGCACTACCAGGGACCACACCCTTAAAGACAACCGACTCTCCCTTCCCCAGAAGCCACCAATTGTTTTTAGTTCCTGTTTGAGGAAATTTAATTAGTTACGACTTGTATCTGTATTAAGTATTTAGGGAACTATTGATAAAGCTTAATTTTTTATTAATCTGAAACTGAATAAGCATGTATGTATTGCCCTGTATCAAAGACTGGATTTAGGCGCTGGAGAGAGGCTCCGTGGTTACGGGCTGTTGCTGCACGTGCCTTGGTCCTGAGCCGCATCCTCTCTCAACACCCACATTGGGCAGGTGACTCACAACAGCCTAAACTCCAGCTGTAGGGGATCTGACCTCCTCTTCTGGCCTTGACAGGCACCCACACAGATGTGCACAAACCATCCCTCCTCACATGAATACACGTAAATCACAACATTTTAGAAACAATCACCAGATTCATAAACAAAATCTAGTTTCTCCCTGTAAATGTTTAATGGGGAAACTGTTTCAAAATCTATAAACCTATAAAACATTTAGGCTTTATTAAAGTTTAGCAATGAACAATTCTCAGTATTTCAAACTATGCACAACTTTCTTTGTTATTTAAACAGTCTGATTTCAGTCTTTTGAGTTGAACCCTCAGTTTATTGCACCCCAGTCTTTGTTTTTAATAGAATTCATTTGTAGCTCCATAGCCTCCCCTTGACTACAGCTCTGCATGTCTCTCTCATCTCCTCGAGACAAGCAATGTTCCTCTTACCATTTGTTCTAGAATTGCACACACCATTTAGATTCTGTGGGCTCTTGGAGGTGGCCATGCTCTAACCAAGCAGCCTGTGTACGCCTCCGGTCTTTTTTTCTGGGAATCTCACCCTTTCTTTATCCACACTCCCCTTAGCTCTTGACTTGAGAAGGACTTCCTTGAAGAGGTCCCATTCCAGGGCAAAAGACAGAAACAAGATGAATCAAAACAAACAAGTCAACAAGAATCACAATGACAGTCAGTAGGCACTGGACACTGTAACTCCTGCATGATTGACTTCATGATCTTCATTCTTTTCAAATGTATGCGCTAGGTGGAGTTTCTCACACACACCTATCCCACTTAAGGAAATTCTGCCACTGAGGATGTATATGCTTAGAGAATAGAAAACACCTAGCTGCCACCCCACAGCTGGTTCCAGTCAGAAGTCAGAATCTACTCACTAAACAGACAAAAGCTTCAGACTTCATTTAGTGTCCATTCTTCCTCCTCTGAAACTCCCACACGGATCCAACCTTTGGTCCCTGTGCCACATGGCTCTCAGGGCAGCTGTACACGCAGCCCAAGTCACTTGCAGGTGGCAACGCCACACCATAATGTTCAAAGTCCAGACCTGTCAGAGAAGAGACTTTGTCTACCTCCTTCTCTGCCTGGGAGTCACTCTGAGCCCTCACTGAGCCCTTGTCACCATCCATACACTCTTCCTCTGTGATCACGGCCTAGTTGGTCGATTAGTGGTACACTGTCTTGGTTGAGTTACACAGCTGGGATTTCTAATGACATTACTTTATTATTTGTACATAGGATACTTGTATGTGGGGACTGTTGGCAATCAACTGTCTTCATATCTCTTGTAAGACTGCAAAAGGAGCCACATTGTTTGGGATAAAACAGCGATGTGCCTCATTTTGCAGTCTTACCTGGTACTGATGTTGTTAAAATTTTCTTTTGAAAGTTCACAGAGAAAGATACCCACTGCCTCTGCTCCAAGAACAGTCACCTCCAGGCCGAGAAGACCACCCATGTCTTCTTCTCCTGCTTTCATTTTTTTTCACATTTTCTGTCAGATTCTTCAATGGGTTGGAGCTTGTTCAGGGTGTAGGCATGGGGGAACACTTAACCTTGTTGTTTCCCCAGTTCTTAGCCAGCCTTCCTTGTGTCACTACGAGGCAACCCCACTTGTCTGAGGATTGGCAGGGATGCATTCTAAGCTGCAAGTGCCAGTGCACTTGGGTTCATTTTCCGTTTTGATTTATGCTGTCCTCTTGATGCTGGCCTATTGTACCGCTAACCTCATTCTTCTGAGACGGTGTAGCCATGTAACTAGTTCTTCACCTTGCCCCCTCTCCACAGTGCTGAGCTAGTTAGGCATTCTGTGTCCTCGTATATCCTCACCAGTGCTTGGGGCTCTGAACCATGGGTCTGCACAATTCTTTTTCTAATATATGAATGACGACCTCAGCTTTTCATACACCTTTACTTTTCCAAATATCCATTTTAGTCATCTTGTCAAATTTCAAAATAATGAATGGCGATTTTCAATGAGATTTTCTGCAGCTCGAGAGCTGATGCCTTTAAGACTTACTTTCAGAGGCGTGTCTGTGCCCACTTAAAAATAGGTCTCAGTAAACCCAAGCCAGTTTCTTAAATTCATTTGTGGGCTTTTCATAGAAAAGTATTTTTAAACTGCATTTTCCCAATGGGACATATATGTCCCTTGGTTTCCAAAGAGTTTCATCTGCTAGGAAGAAGAGATTTCTCATTATGTTGACTAATGCTTTAGGGCTTTGGCAAATCGCATGCTTTATGGGAGGGGGAGAAAGAGAGAGGAGAAGGAAGAGAGAGACAATAGCCAGACATTCCAAGGTGTGATTCATGACGGGTATTCCCACAGTGAGAAATGCATGCTAAATTTGATCATAGTTCCCATGATGTGTGGCTTCTTGGTCCTACAGACATCATGGAATCTTAAAGTTTCTCCTGCGCCTAATCCACTGGCTAATTAGATCAGAGTTCAGTTGGTCATGATCTTTTAAAGCCATTGGGAGCCAGCTGGTCATTTCTATGAAACATGATCACACTGCCATAAGTTACTGTTTATTTTCATGGCCAATGTCTCTTGAGATTCTGCCTGGGGAGAAAGTTAGATGACCATAATTGTGAGATTGTAGCCAGATAGTTAAACCTGGGGATAAGTTGGAGGAAAATGACAGGAAATCGTAGAGGATAGCCATTGCACTTGACAGCATTCTGTCTCTTGAGTTCAGATTGTAGCCCCTCCATGTGTGTGTATGTGTGTTTTAGACATTTAATATGTTTTTAGGGATTTATTATGATAAAATTAGAAATCTTCCTTCTTGAAATGACCAGAATATTCTCATTGCAGTAATCCCTCAGTGCTTATTTCAAATACAGAAATGATTAGTTTTAAAAATCTTTTGTGTGTGTGAGTGTGTGTGTGTGTGTGTGTGTTGTGATTTGTTTCCATGAAGGAAGGGCATTTAGGGGTGAAATTCATGGACGGCTCTCCCATACTCTGGGAGTGCAGACCTTTGTGCCCAGATGTCCTGGCTCTACAAGAGTCAAAATGAAACAAAACACCTCAGCCTCTCAGGGAAGGTGGAGCCAGGAAGCTTCTAGAGGCGGAGGAAGCTGAGTGGCCTGGAATGGCACCCCTATGACAAATGGGTGCTTTTGTATATTTGGCGATAGCACCCAGATGCAGCGTGTTAGGATTTCTATTGCCGTGGAGAAACCTCTTGTGGAAAGGCCCTTTGTAAAGGAAAAAGCTGAGTTGGGCTGATGGTTCCAGAGGACGAGAGGGTATGACGGTGAAGGGAAGGCTGGCGAGATGGCGACTAGAGGCTGGAGCAGAGCTGAGAGTTCACATCCCAAACAGTAAGTAGGCAAAAAGCACACTGGGAATGAATGGCTCATGCCTTTTGAAACCTCAAAGCCCTCCCCTAGTGGCATCACCTCCAACAAAGTCACACCTAATCCTTTCCAAACGTCTCCATCAACCGAGGGCCAAGTATTTAAAATATGAACCTCTGGGGCCATTCTCATTCAGACCACGACAGCTGGCCAAGGCAGCGTGCCCCTCTAGAAGCCCATGGTGCCACGTTGCCTTTGCTCTGTACTCTGAAGGTGGATGTTGGCCAGTGAGCACTGGTGCATCTTGCTGTGGTCAGGACAGGTGACCTGTTCCCCAGATCTGTCATAGGTTCCCTGCTCCTTGAAGGTCCCGGTTAGCTTCTTAGCCACAACAGGGCAGTTCATTGTCACCACGTGGTGTTTTAGAAAAACTAGGTCCTGGCTGCCAGAGGCAGAGGCTGCCCTGAGAACAAAGAAAGAAGTTGATGGTGCCGATTGAAAAGCGAAGCTGAATGGGAGCCTCTGAGGATTCTCACATGTCCTTACACAGCAGGAAGAAATTGTTTATGTGCTTTAGTGAATAAAGGTGAATCGTACCCCACTGGGCTGAACCTGGCCTTTCTCAAAATATTGCTATTGCATGCCAGCTAAGAAACAGCCCGGGACAAGGGGAATCCGGCATGGCCCAACAAACTGAGCTGATTAATGATTTTGTTCCTTGGGATGCTTCCAGGGTCAGCGGCTGGGGAACACCAAAGTTATACCAAAATGGCTGTTGTCACATCAAGCTTCATCCCTCCCACATACACTTGAGTTCCTCGGGCTGCAAAAATGAGACACGTGATACTTAGAGGTGAGCCTGTCTTTGACACATGGTTCCTCTGGGCTGCCTGAGCTGACTAGGCCAGTCTCCCTTTCTCTTACTGGTGTAGTAACTTCCTTGCTAGGAGAACAGGATCCTCACAGAGGTAGAGAGGGGGCATCTGGCCTGGAGTTTGGCATTCTTCCCAGCTTAGTCTACAATTTTTAGCAACTGCTCTACAAGGCACTCAACTCGAAACTCTCTCCACTGTGAGCACTTATACATCACAGAGACTGACTCCGTGGCAGGAGGTATTACATCACAGAGACTGAGGCAGGAGGTATCCTCTCAGTGGTGCAACCACCTCCCCCATACATCACAACTTTTTCCGTCTTCCCAAATTAGAAGTCTATTATCAATTCAGACTTCTCCATTCCCTGGTCCCAGCTCCTGGTAACAACCTTCAGTCCTTCTTTTTGTGAATTTGACATGCTAGCAACTTCATGGATGTGCAATCACACATTATTTCTCTTTCTGGGATGGTTTCTGCTTACTCAGCACTGTGTCATCTTGTGTCAGTTCATCCAATGTTGTAGCAGGGGGCAGAATGTCATTTTTTTCCAAGGTTAAGGTTTCCATGTGTGAATATATTGAATTCATTTTCATCCTCTGAACAGTTGATGGAAATCGCCCTGTAGTTTTTTAAAGAGATAAAATCTGCCTTCATTTCTAGTGTTTACTGTATTGGACTTGAAACCATTTGGAGATTATTCTAAACCAGTGGTTCTCAACCTTATACATGATCCAGAATGTCCTGGAAGACTCACAGAATGCAAACTGCTGGTCCCTTTGTCCAGTGTTTCTGATTCAACAGCTCCTGCTGGGGTTCAGGACCGGCCACATCTAACTGGATCACAGACATTGCTGCTGCTGCTCTTGCTAGTCCAAGCTCACGCTTGGAGAAATGTTGACTTAGCTTCTTTTAGAGAGCAGCTTGTTACAGACTAAAGAGCAGATCCCTGCCACATGCTCTCCTGTGAGGATAAGCCACTTAGAGTCCCTGGCCAGGTGCTGCCCTAAAGGCTGTTCATGTAATAGCTGGTCGCTGACCTTCTAAGCTGAATGAGGCCAGCCCCTCAGGAATTTGAGTGAGTGACCTGGTGGGATGCAGGATGGTTGACCAGGTCGAGCTGGGGCTGGGATGTCAACTGTAGACTTGGGGACTGAAGAAGAGGAAGTCGGTGATAGAAGAGATAGAGTGGGCACTTCTCCAGAAGGGCATACCATCATTACCCACGTTTTGTAAGACTCCCCCAAACTTGCTGCTTCCTTCCTCCCTACTGAGTCCATCCTGCTGTCAGAAAGAATTGGCCCCTGGGCTTGAATTTCAGTGAAGCCATGAAGAGAAAATGCACCATGAAATTATGTGGCTCCTGCGAAGAGGCGGCCATCTGCTTCTTCTTTAGACCTTGCCACGATTGAAGCATCATGTTCTGGGGCTGCCTCCACTTCCTGGCAATACTGTGCACATTAACAAGTCCTCATTTAAATAAAGCACATGCACGATTTTAGGTGCTAGGAACGTTCCCAAGGCATTTGCGGGTTCTCTGCCATTTTCTAAATATTAGTATTAATAATCTGTTAGTTTCCCCCTAATTCCCCTCATCTCACACTGGATGGAAATGAAAAGCCTTCTGTTTCAGCTCCCGTCTGCTCTGCTTATAGAGGTTTCTGAACATCAATTTGAACTGAGGCAGGATTTGAAGTAGCTTTCCCATCTTGTTCTTGTCTCTCTCGTTCTGTTGTGTGAGGGCACTCATTTTAATTCTATTTTCTTGATGGATAATACAAAAAATACCCATCAATTAATAACAGACAAAATAACCGAGAACCAACATTTTTCATGAATTATTCTGAACATGAACTTTATGTAATGTTGAAGAGATTTTTATCTGACATCTGAGGAAGCCCAGCCACAATGGCTGTGCCAAAAATAAAGGGGGTGTTTGGTTCCATTTCTGAAGAGGTGCTTGCTCTCAAGATGCACTTTGGAAAAGGGCTGTGTGACAAGGTACAGCCCACGTGACAGGGATCCCATCCTGCGTATTGTTTCCAGGTCTCAGGCATGTCTTCTTGAACATGTGTCCTGTTTTCCCTAGGGGACGGGTTCACCGTTGCTAACATTTCACGGGTAAATGGAAACGTGAGACTGTCTAGGCGAGGATACCTGATAGCCCCCCAAACTCGGCTCTGTCTGTGCTCTGGCCTCCTCCGTATGTGCGCTGGGATCCTTGCCTACTCCCCCCATTCCAAGAATCCGAAATGTCTGTCTGTCACAGGAGGGGCAGAGGTGTTCATTCCTTGGCTGGCTTCATTTTTCTGAGTGCAACTGTCCTGCTCAGTTACAGCTTTGAGTTCTGATGCCTCATCTTAACCGCATGCCAAAGGTACCGAACCGCGAGTCCAGAAACAAAAAGAAACAAACACATCACACAATGTGTAGTTTTTAGCATGGAAGGTTGCAATTGCTCTATTTTGTTACCTGTTGTTCTGATGTCTTATTATGCTTAATGATCCAACTTTACAGTAGGTGATAATATATAGGGAAAAGGCTGTGTGGACACAGGGGTTGCACTGAGGGTTCTGGGATGTCATCCTGGAGGTGAAGGGGAGCTGCTGTACTGACATCATGGAATCATCCTTTCGATGACTGTCTAGGCTTCTCTACCTCTGCCTCAGGTTGTGTATGGGAGTGGCTGCATTTCTGCTCAGGACTCAGGACACAGGCCAACTTGATAGGGGTATCCCTTGCTGAGCAAACCTCCAAGCTCCCCATGCCACCTGGCAGCTGGGCCTGACTCTCTAGTCCACCCTGGGAAGAAGCAGGTGTCAGTGTTTGGAGAAATTGGTAGGGCTGTGTTTGGCAAAACAACTAGGCTCTTGTAGGCTAGCCAGCTGATACGTGAAATTAACCGTGGGAACTCTAAACACCAGAGGCCTGAGCCCCGCCCGCCCCTGGGGATTCTGGTTTAATGAGTATTAGATGTTGCATGGGGTGGGGGTTCCCCCAGGAACTCCCAAGGGGATTCTAAGGTTCAGCAACACTGAGGAGGTGCATTTCTAAGCCCCAGGGTTGGGGAAGTAAACCGCCCTTAGCGTGGGAGACCCAGTACCTAACATGTTCTCCCAGACGGTGTTTTGTGCTGAAGGAAGCAAAGCAGAGATTAAATAGCACACAGGTGTCCTTGGGATGGGGTGTTTCTGAGATGAGCTACAGGCCTGAGGGAGGAGCAAGTGTGTACCTGAGATTTGTGCGGCACAGAGACCAATGAGTGCTTGTTTCTAAGATCTGGGTCTCATCCCAAAGGAAAACTTCCAGGAATCTAGAGATCTCTTACCTCACATATATGGCACATTTGGAAGGAACACTTACTTCCTGGACGCCAGCAGGGTCACACAAAGTGGATGAGGCCAGGAACTGCACACAGCCACCCCCAGACATGGGGGGCACACGAGCACATCACAGCTTCCCGGAGACTCCACTGCAGGGGTTTAGGACTCCTCCATGGGTCAGCAGCAAAGGTGAAGCCCAAACCTACACAGTGCTGTCCCATGCAGTCGGTCTGCACACACTAGCCCAGCAGTGACAAATGGGCATCCCTCCACAGCCGGTGCGAAGAGGTCACAGAATAAACAAGACTGCGTCTAGTTTATTACACACGTTGGCAAAGGGTTGACACTCCTTTGTCATCCTTTGGTATTGAGAAGGAATGAGAAATGGCTGCAAGAACTCAAGATTGATCTATCTATCTACCTATCTATCTATCAAATCTATCTATCTATCTCTGTCTATATATCTGCTATTTTCTTCTTATTTTAGTGCCTCTCATTTTTATGACCAATGTTGACACATTATTAACTGAAGTTCTTTCTGGTTACCTAGAGTTAAATGAACAATCTTCTCCTCATCCAGAGTACAGTCCATGTGACAGCCCACACAACACCCGCTTTTCATTACTGCACCTCTTCTGTCTCATATAGACATATTATACGAGTACACCTAATCTATACAAATCTGTTACATTAGTAACACATGGTATGCTGGCTTCTAGGCAGAATGTAGATTTAAACCGTCCCTTCATTAAGACTCACTTAAGTTAGGGAAGGAGGTGTGGCTGGGTGATACAGCACTTGCCTAGCATGAATGAGACTCTGGGTTGCATCCGCAGTTCAATGAAAGAAGAAAAAAATATCAAAGCAAAACCTAGCCGGTTCCAATTGGAGGTGTGGTGGCCCTCAGACAGGTGAGTCCAGATGGCTGTCAGTCTTTCTGAGGTGAAATTTTGCAGGGTTGTGCTTTCCTGGACAGGTCTCTTCTTTGTTCAGTGCTTCAACACAAAGGTTGGGACTGGAAGGCCCAGGGGTTAGCAGAATGAAGGACTGTTCCCTGGATCTCAGCTCCCTCCTTGTAAAATAACAATACTGCCACCTACCTTATATATGCTGTGGACAGTTCAGTGGTTCGAATGCTCTAGGCTCTGTCTATGGCTGGCACTTGGAGACAAAAGATGGTCTTAATAGAAAGGAAGCTGGACTTGGACATCTCCTCAGATATCTACCTGTGGGAGACTGCATTGACTTTCACTGGGGACCTGGGGCCTAGTGAGCATGTTCAGTGAACCCCTGAAGAACATTCATCTTTTTGACAAGGCCTCTGGCCAGAGGCAGTTGGCTGTAGGTCAGCAGATGCCAGGCAAGAGCCACTGACAGGACCCACGCTCTCTCCCTCTGTTTGCCTTCCCTTGCCTCAAGCTTGTGGGGGAAAAATGAAATGCTGGAGAGAAAGCCCACTTCATTCTGCCCTCAAAAGGCTACATCAGGCATAGACTTTAGGAAAGAGATGATCATTGAGTTAAACTAAGAGTTTTAATTATTGCATAAACTCAGAGACAATTACTGCACTGAGCCCTATGATTTATGATCAGAACTAACAAAGGCTTTGCCATAGACTGAAAGTGACCAGGGAAGTCATGGGAACTGCTCTAGTTTCCATCCCTGGAATGAAAAACACACTTCAGAGCTGCTTGGGCCTTGCTGGGTGGGGAGGGAGCTCTCTTACTTTACTGGTGGTTTCTCTCTGGTTCCTGAAAGCCTGCTTAGTCAGCTTACAGACCAGATGACTAGGAATTCAGAGGTAGAGTCAGGTGGGCAGGGTCAGTGAGAGAGCTGTCCATGACTGATGGCTGGGATGTGAAGTCATATTTCACATGGTAGCAGGGCATGGGAATTGTCTTTGTTGGAGTTTCTGTTGCTACTACGAAGCACCATGATCACAAAGCAAGTTGGGGTTTATTTAGCTTATCCTTTCACATCATGGTTCATTATCGAAGGAAGTCAGGACAGGAACTCAAACAGAAAGAGGGCGGGAACCTTGAGGCAGGAGCTGATGCAGAGGCCGTGGAGGAGAGCTGCCTGCTGGCTTGCTCATTATGGCTTGCTCAGCCTGCTTTCCTATAGAACTCAGGATCACGGCCCAGGGATAGTACCACCCACAATGGACTGGGCCCTCCTACATCAATCACCAATTAAGAAAGTGCCAATCTTAAGAAGGCATTTTCTCAAATGATGTTCCCTCCTCTCAGATGACTTTAGTTTGTGTTCATTTGATATAAAACCATCCATCAAAGGGATGTAGGAGCTATAGAGACCACAGGCAGGTCTCTAGAGAGAGTTCTCCAAAAGAGAGCAAGGTGTCTGGACAGAGATGAGATACCGAACACATAGCCTGTTGCTAAATATACTGGTCCATCACCACTGTCAAGATGTGTGAAATTTGAACCAGCCCTGCCTATGAGATCCCATACAGGCACATCTCCTCCTTGTTCTGTGTTCAGTGGCATCAACAGGACAGTCTGAATTCATCAATGGTGGGAAAGTTTACACCATAGACATTGATAAACACTACAAATTATGGATCCCTAAAAGCAAGCAAACAAAGATACCAAGAATGTGTTTCTTAGCCCAGTGCTATATAAACTGGTCCCATGACAGACACTTTGGTGATGCACTTACATCCCAGGGAGGAAAAGCCTGAGCTAAGATGCACAACTGCACAACAAAGCCCTCTGTGATTCAAGCACCCCTGCTGTGGGTTCCTCACTGTCAGCCTTGCTACAGGGGCAGCCAAGGTAGCCAGCCTCACAGGAGGAAGAAGAGGAGATGAAGCTGCAGAAGTAAGTCCATCTGGGTTGAGGGACACGGTAAGATCTACCTCTGGGGAGCTCAGAAATTCTCGATTTATGGTGGTGGTTGTAGGGGACTAAAGTTCTCCTCTGGAGTAAGGATGGCTTAGCACTGGGGACATTAAGAGGCTAAAGTTTATATCACTTGACTCCTCTACATGCTGATGAATTGTAAGAATACAGAAGCGTAGCAATGACCTCTACAGAGTCCTAGAGCCCGAGTTGGAAGCCTAGGAAAG
>LOJH01027302.1:7874-25419 GCA_001685095.1 Ellobius talpinus
TCTCTCTCTCTCTCTCTCTCTCTGTGTGTGTGTGTGTGTGTGTATGTGTGTGAAAACCCTTATCTGATTTTTTTATGGGGCAAAAGAATCCCAGCCCTAGAACCTGTTAGGGCTGGACAATTACTGGTTTTAAGAATATATATGACTGGGAGTGTTTGTAACAGGGAGAAGAAGGGAGAACAATGGGACATAGAGAATTGAATTTAGAAAAGGAGAAGAATAAAGAAACATGGACAGACAGATCCCATTGTGAGTAGATTTTTTTACCCCTTAGATTTGTAGCCCATTTTTTAACTTATTGTGGTGTCTTTAATTGGACTCTGGGAGGGATCCCTAGAAGCTGGACTTTTAGGCACCCCGTTAACAACCATTGAGCTCTGGGTTTCATGAGAACACGCTCACAGAAATTACCCTCAGTTTAGTAATTACCCTTATTAAACTCTTCCAGAAAAGTGAGCCATAGAGGCGTGCAGCCCTTCAAAGGAATGGAGCGAGAGGCCAGAGGTGAGAGTACCTGCTAACATTGGACATCATGACCTTAACCCATGTGTGACTTGCAAGCACAGAGTGCTTCTGCAAATGGGAAGCTGCCAAAAATGAGAGAAGGGATATAGTGCTCAGAACTATGCAGTTTGTTTCCCCTGTGGTGATGAGGTAAACATGCCCTTGTTAGTAAACACACTGTGGTCCCAAAATATGAAATGTTTCTTTACATATTTCTGAGATAAAATTTCAACTTTTAGTACTCACTGGTTTTTCCAGATCTGTAAATGGGCCATAATTGATTATGCTACATAAGAACTATTGAGTTGACTTTTCTTATATTGGCATAAATTAAGAGACAGTAAGTACACTCAATAATTTGAAATGTTTCTTTAATATCCTAGTTAACATTCTGTTGCTAATGAGCTCTTTTAAATTGCATCATTCCTTGGAGAATATACTTAAATATAGTCTTTCTTTGAGACTCCTGATATAACAGTTTGCATAGCCACACAGAGAGAATTAGTTATCACAAACTCTGTAGTAGAGGAGGACAAAACAAAGTCTGAGCCCAAGGAAAATGTGATAGCACATATTCTTATTCTGTTTTGGATTTTTCTTCATTAAGACCATGGTTAATACTCTCCGCAAAGTTTTGAGTGTTCTTCTAGCCTTTGAACTGATGCTGTCCAAGAATATGCCAGCAAACTATAGTTATTTGTAAGTTTTGCATTTCAGAAAATTAATGTGTACCTGCAATTTCAGTTAGTGTTCCAAGGGGACTGAGATGGCAGGCTCAAGAAAGGATGTCAGCACTGATATGAAGAAGGTTAAAATAAGCCCCAAGAGGTGTTCTAGTCAGTCCCTGAGGGGAGCAATGGCAAAGACAAGCTATCTGTCACTCTCCACCTTATCCCTTTGAGACAAGTCTGTTTCTGAACCTTGCGCCAGCAATTCTCAGCAATCCTCCTGTCTCTGCCTCCCACTATGCTGGAGTTCCAGGTGCACTTATCTACTCTTGGCTCTCCCCCATGGGAGAGCCATGGGAACTGGAAAGTTTGGGTCTTCATACTTGCCTTCAGTAAGGGCTATTGCCCACTAAGCCATCTCCCTAGCCCTTAATAAAGTAATTTACATGTTTTAATAAATTTTTAATAATAGAACCTTTGTTGTGCCATTATAATATATATAAAAGTTGCTTGTGCCATGTAATGAACCACACACACAGCTTGCAGACTTACCCTTTCCTATCATGCCTTCCTCACATACAGCAGGTGGCATGACTTAAACAGCCACTGATAGCTGGCAGCATTTGGCTCCTTCATAAATGAGAAAGCCTATTGCAATTATCTTAGTCAGGGTTTCTATTGTTGTGATGACCAAAAAAGCAAGTTGGGGAGAAAAGGGCTTATTTGGCTTCCGTTATTGTTGTTGGTTTTCAAAGGAAGTCAGGACAGGAACTCAAACAGGGCAGGAACTTGGAGGCAGGAGCTGATGCAGAAGCCATGGAAGAGTGCTGCTTACTAGCATGCTCAACCCGCTTTCTTATAGAGCCCAGCACCACCAACAATGGCCTTCCCCTGTCAACACTCATCAAGAAAATGTGCTACATCTGGATCTTATGGAGGCATTTTCTCAGCTGAGGTTCCCTCCTTTCAGGTGAGTTTAGATTGTGTCTAGGAAGGACAGTAATACTGTTTTCAGAGTTTTCGTTGAAGAGATCAAAAGGCAAGAAGAAAGCAATATAAAAATGTAAAGGTATAGAGAAGCAGTCAGCTCTTTTGTCAAGAAGCTAGAGTTATATTACAAATGAAGAGAATTTATGGATAAAATGCATACATCTCTCAGTGCTGAAAATAGCATAATTACTCACTAAAGAAAGACTACTACTGGGCATTAGCTTGAGGAATTAGCTGCCCAGGCTTCCCTCATACCAAGCTCATCTTAATGCTTCATCTTCATCAGTCTGATTAGCACCCCAGGTGTTCAACCAGATCTTATTCCAAAGCAGAGTTTCTAGCCAAGAAATTAAATTACAGCAGAGACATCAAATTGACCACAGCAGGATTTGTACAGATCATAATTGAAGCACAGGGTTAAAATTTACTCTCCCCTCCCCACAAGCCTGCCCTGAAGGGCTGGCTCTTAGGCTGTCTTTGGAAATGCATGCTTGATAGGTCGGGTGAGGAAATAAGAGGTTCCTGATGTGTAAAATAGACATGGAGAGAGAGAAGTTCATGAAATGGGGATGCTGGGGGATGTAGTCGTGAGCAGCAGCCGTGGAACGGCAGCTGATGTCATGTTGAGATGGCAGCATCTATAACACAGACTTTGGGAAGAGAAGTCATAATAACCAAAATGTTGAGTTACTCCACTAGTAATCTGTTCCTACAAATAAGACCAGAGTGAACCACTTTGTCACGGCTCCTTATATAACTGGAGTTTATACAAAATCCTCCTTTCAAATGACTTTTTAAGTGGGGTTCACTTTACATTTACTTCCCTGTGTCTTGTCGATAACTGGGGTGCTTGAATTTGGTCACGGAGATGTAGTTATTTGGAGATGAGACTTTTTGTAAGGATGGATGTTGAGCATCAAAGCATAGCTGCCTTTAGAAAGCGGAAGCGCATTAGCACTGGGCTTGAGTATAAAATGAAAAGAAAGGATGCTCCATCTGTACTTAGCAGATATGATAAATCTTAATGAAAAATGAGCCCCACAAAACATGGGTGTGAAAAATGCCTATGATTTATTTACATAAAGTTAAATATCAAATGTATCCTGCCAAACGATGCCAAAGTAAAGGTCACTGGAAAATTATTCCCTGATGAGAAGAAAATGTTGGAAGAAAAGTGATAAATCATATTGTTGTCCTAAACACTTGAGGCCAAAATAATCCATGTTATATAAATTATAAAGGGATATAAATCACAAATAGTTACACAATTATAGAAAAATGTCCCTAAAAGTAAAGATTCACAGTGTCCATGGATTCTGTGAGTGTGGAATTCAAACCAAGTACATCAGGGACCATTAGGACCTGCACAATATGCAGGTCCTCCTACAGAAGGACCAAAGTTCAAAGTTGTCTGAAAATCCATTCCCTTAGCTCTCAGCTCTCAGCTGAAGGAAGACCCCTCCTTTCGGTCTTTTCCTTTGAGGGTTGGGGTAGCTGACTTGTTCACGTTCGCTTAAGTCATGTTGCTGGCTTCCAAGAGCAAGCCCAGTAATGCATGGGACGATATGAGTTGAGAGACAAGTGAGAAATTGTGACCCAGCCTTGCACCTTACTGTAATGCCAGTTTCAGGCACTCTGTTTGCCTGCTGCCCTCATGGGTCCCCAGGCACGGGTCCTGGAATGTCTCCTGAAAGGGGTGTCAGCAAAAAGGAAAAGATAGATACTGTTTGTCTGCCTGGAAACATGTTATCTGTCTGAAATTATAAGCACAAAATGTTTGGTAGGCAAATATCTTAAGGGGACTAGGGACAAAGAAAGAAATGTACCCAGTAAGGAAGCTTACCTGAATCCAAAGTCTGTGTGATGGGTGAGAAGCCCAGGAACTGGGATTTGTAAAGATTTGTGATACTTCTTTAGTTTTCCACTGCAAGCTAAAGGGAAAGTATGAACTTGACTATTGAATTATAGAATAAAGAAAATGTATTAACAAACAATACAAATGCACATTAATAGATAAGCAAATATAAGCAATTGAGATTTAGAACTGTTTCTGATATAGTTCTGGATTAAACTGTTTACGACTATTGCTGAAAGCCTGTACCCAAAAAAGAGAGGAGGAGGGAGAGGGAGGGAGGGAGGGAGGGAGGAAGGGAGAGAGAGAGAGAAAGTAACAGTTTGCAAAACTGGTTTTAGTATTTCTGTTTCTTTTCAGTAGGTTTGAACACTTTAATTCATGAAACTCAAATGATAATATCAACCGTGTTTTAAAGGTTCAGCCTGAAGCTGTTTCCCATTATGTTATCTTAGTACTCACACCTGTAATTGGCATTCTGAATGTCTACCTAGTAGGGTATTGTTGATCCCCTGTTTGTGATGGATATATTTTATATAGTTATATAGTCTAACATATTTTATATATGCTAGGCATATGTCATGGCCTTTATTAATTTTTCTTCTGTTACATTTGAAATACGAGTATTTGATTCTTCATGATTTGATTACTTTGAAATATTTTATATTGTTTTCTAAGTTCTTATGCAGAAATATTATTGGAAAAAACTGATCAATATGCCCAATAGGAAAATTCTTACTCCAATCTTTAATAATGCTATAAAAACTCTCAAGCCAGAATTTAAGATACATAACAGTATTTATTTTTCAATTGAAAATTGACTTGTTTTTAGGTTCTTCCTCCCAATGGACATCTCTTCTGACAAATCACCTCACACTCGTCTTACACAGCTAGTGTTTGCACTCCCTAAATACTGCACTGACAGACTTGAAACTCTCTTTATTTCATTTGAACTTCTGGATGATAGTTTGCCCGGGCATAACAATTTTGCTAGAAAACTGTTTACTCTGAGCACATAGAAGATGCAAGCCTCCATTGTACCCGATTCACCTCTGCTTTCTAGTGGGAAAGTTGGGAGCCCCTTGCTCTGTGATCAAGCCACTGGGGTGGTCTTATAACTCACTGTCCCCTGCCATTGGTATCTAGAGACAGCTCCTCGCTGGCCTCAATTTCTGATGCTTTAGTAAGAATTGCAGTGTTTTATCTATGCTTAATCTGTTTTAAACTCTATTTGATATGGACTGTGTTCATTCATTTTTTAAATTAACGTATTTATTTTTCAAATTCTGAAGAACTCTAAGTCATTCTCTGCTGCACGTGTTCTCTGTCCGCCTTTGCTGTGCATATCCTTTCTTTCTTGAACTTCTCAGGACTTCAGGTGGGCCTTCAAATCTCACTCAGTCCATGAAGGGATTCTCTCTCTCTCTCTCTCTCTCTCTACCTCCCTCTCTCATTTCCTCTCTATTATTATTATTCTTTGTGTCTATGTGAGCACCTTTATCTGTTTTTCAATTGATCTATGTCTTTTCCAACTGCATATGTCTTCTGACACTGTAGGTGATATAGTTTTAATGGTTTAATATTGAAATCCTTTTAGGGATGCCATTCTCCCATGTATGCTCTCATGTTGTTCATGACTTCTTCTGTTTTCCCCTTGCTCACTGTTGCTGAGGAAGTCGTAGGACGCCACTGTTCTGGAGCAGAGCATGCCCTGTGTTAGCAACTTTGAGACGCCTCCCAGGGTATCTCTCTGTTGTGCCTGGGAGCCAGCCCTCAGATGGCTGTGTGAAGGTTTTTGATTCTTCCCGTCACGAGAAGCAAATTACTCCCAGATGGCACCTCAAGTACCAGCAATTTTCATTTTCAGGGAGTTTGTTGGTGTTCCAGAGAAAGTGGGTGTGCCGTGTTGCTTTTACTGAAAGGCAAGCTGCATTTGATCCTCTAACTTTTGTCCCAACTCTTGTGTCCTTTGGGCATGACTATTTGGCCCCATTCAGTGATTATATACACCTTACCTAATTTGGATTCGAGTGTTTATCTTCATTTTCAGCTCCCTGTTTGAGCAGATGGAAGGTGCTCTGGGAATACTCTGCTCTTTTGGCTAGAACTCTAGTTTGAGAAATGATAATTCACTTTAGGGACATAAAGGCATGGAAAAGAATGGTTTTTCTAGGTAATCTTAAATATTGCCCTTGACTTTTGACTAAAACTGCTAAGAAATGGCTTGTTTCTATTGCTATGCAGATCAAAGGTCTGATTGATTCAACAGTGCTTCATTAGCAAACCCTTTCTTCTAAATAGACGAAAAGAGCTATAATAGATAGGCATCTGAAGTATTGCCTAACTTTGTCATAATCTTTGAATCTTGAATACTAAATAGCACAAGAGACCAAATTTAAATAAATGGTTTTTAGGTATAAATGAGTACTTATTTTACTGATGAACTCATTTCACCATAAAACTTAAGTTTTATATTTTGATGATATAATCCATAAAATGCCCCTCATTCATACAACCCATGCTTAAAAATTATTTGCTTTAAAACAATCATAATCACATGACTTTATTTCCTGACACCTGCTTAGAACTTAGCTGTATAATGTTTTAATTTTTATAGCATAATGTGTTAAGTGTTATGAAATACTCAAAAATGATCATGAAAAAGAATAAGAAAATGTTTACTTTCAATTTTGAGAAATCAATTTCTTTTAGATGACAATGAATTCCATCAAAAATTAGAGGAGTAGTGACCAATGCTGTTTGCCTGTGTTATTTGTTCTCTGTTGTGTACAAAGCAGAGGGTAAATCATGTCTAAATGTTCTGGAGGAGGAAGTATGTTGTAGAATGTAGCATGCATCATTTCAAGTTTGCTCCCATGGGTCGGCTGTCACAGGAAGACAGACAGAGACATGAGAGAGGAAGGAAAATAATGTTTGGAAAGGCTCTGGTTGTCACCAATGTAGGCAGACATTTGTCCTTAGCATATAGCAGGTTAGGAAAACCAGCAAATGGAATGCCTTTATCAGAAATGAAATGGATATATTAGTTGATTAAAATTCCAAGTCAGAAGATATGTAGCTTCTGAGACAGAACAGCAAGTATAAATTAAAGGCAGTGACCTTTTCTGTCATGTTCATTAATGTATTTCTACTCCAGGGCGATTCCTGGGGACTGTGAGCATATGATAAAAATAACTTTATTAATGAATAACAGATCTGGTGGAAAGATGCAGATGTGTAAAACACACTGATCTAGGAATCATGACATGGTGTGTTGCTAAGCTTCTCTGTGTATTGAACTTTCTGGAACTGATTCTTAGAAAATGAAATGAAATCATTGACTTCCTGAGAGCACCGTAATTCTTGGGGAGTCAAATTAATGGAATAGCTAGAGTAAGTCCCGGGGATGAGCGGAGACAAGGCACACATTTCAGCAGGTGCCCAGCTACATTCTCTCCTCAATCCTACGAAAGTCTAACAAATGAGCTGCAGAAGCACCACAGCCCAGAAACTTCTCCAAACAGCTCCCTTAATCAGTGAGCCATCAAACTGGGAAAGCCGAAGGGCTCGGATAACTAGGAAATAAAACAGCATTGTTTCTGGCTTCTCATTATGTTTCCACAGACTCTTCTTACTCTTTCTCTAATAGCAAAGACAAATGTGTGAATCCACAAGGGAATAAAGCAGAAACCACGGAGTGCTGACAGGGCCGTGGAGATGAGAAGGGAGCCTGGTGGCCATGCTGGCAAGAGAGCCTGTGGCTGTGACTGAGCCTCTTTCCTCTTTGCATTCTGTTTGCTAAAATCTGCAGGCAGGGAAGGCTCTGTTGACAGCGTTCCTCCTTTCCATGACTCCTTTATGGTTTGTTTTACTAATGTGTTTTTAATATTCTGACTGAACTGCAGAAATCAAATTACAATATATTCCTTAACGTCCTTCCTTCCTTCCTTCCCTCCCTCCCTCCTTCCTTCCTTTCTCTCTCTCTCTCTCTCTCTCTCTCTCTCTCTCTCTCTCTCCCTCTGCCTGCATGCCTTCCTTCCTTCCTTCCTTCCTTCCTTCCTTCCTTCCTTTCTTTCTTTCTGACAAGGAGTAAAAATTTCCCACTGTGTCTCACCAGAAATGGGTATCAGCTACAATTTCTGCTCTCTTCACCTTCTTCAATGTAGTTATTGTTAGCTGCATGTGGCTAGTTGAAAGCTGGCTAGAGATGGCTGCCCATTTGTCTATCTCTGCATTGTGTCCAGATTCCTGCCTCACTTTCTAGCTGCCGTGTTAACCCGGACTCTTGTGCCCATTTCTCAAGCCAGTGAGAAATGTATTCCTCCAAGGTCTAGCCACAGCCCTGAATGATGTTTACTAACTCTTGGCCTGCATTTCTGCTCACTATCTTTGGTCATTTGGAAGCTTAGCCATTTGCACATTGATTGAGCTAAGATTCAAACAAGCAGATTTCAAATGAACATCCCTGCTCTATATGCTCTATATTATCTCAAAGACTAGGAAAGACACATCATCTCTTTCTGTTCACTTTGCTTCTTTCTTAAATAATAAGCTTTAATCAGGCATAGTCATGTGTTGCTCGACATTCGCCACTTTTAATGATTCTTTTGTTTATATTTTGCTCTTAATTAGTTCAAGAAGCAGCAGGTTTGTTTTACTATGTCATTTTTATAATACTTAGTTTTGGCTGATTCACCTGCCCCTCTTCTCAGTTTCCTATCCACCTGCTCCTCCTTCCCACGCCCACCCTCAGTACTTCCTTTTCTTCTTCCATGCCACACGTGTTCTGTTACCCTTCCCACTCACCTTCTTTAAAGCCCCTTATTCCACTGCCCCAGGATCCACTTAAGTTCCTGACCTCTATCCCTCAACACCCCCACACATACACACCATAAACGTTAGAAACTGAGATCTGCGTGTGAGAGAGATGATGAGGTGATTGTCTTCCTGAGCCCTAGTTACCTTGATGGAGTATTTTCCAGTTCCGTGCATTCTCTGTAATTTGTTATTGTTATTCTTATTTAGGGTTGAGGAAAATTTCATTATGTATCTGTACCACATTTTTCTTATTCATTAATTGGGATGCGTGTGAGTTGATTTTGCTTCTTTGATCTTGTAAATAGAGAAAAATAGATGTGGCTATGAAGGTATCTGAATGGTAGTTGTCTTAGGGTTTTATTGCTGTGAAGAGACACCATGATCACAGCAACTCTTAGAAAGGAGAACATTTAATTGGGCAGGGCGGGCTTACAATTGAGAGGTTTAGTCCATTATCACCCTGCGGGAAAGCATGGTGGCTCTCAGGCAGACATGGTGTTGGAGAAGTAGCTGAGATTTCTACATCCAGACCTGCAGGCAGCAGGAAGAGAGAGTGACACTGGGCCTGGCTTTAGCATCTGAGACCTCGAAACCCACCCTCACAGTGACACATTACCACAACTCCTAAATTAGAATCTTTGAGTCTATGGGGGCCATTCTTATTCAGATCAGCAAAGTAGTATAGACAGTCCTTTAGATATAGGCTCAAAAGTGGCATAGCTGGGTAATATGGGAAACCTAATTTTAGCATTGTGGGACATCCCCACACTGATTCCCACAGTTACGATACCAGTTTATACCCACCAGCCGTGAACAAAGCCTACTATCTCTTCTCGTTGCTGTCCTTGTCCTTCATTCACACGTGGCTTGGATGAGGTGTCCTTGACACCAGCTGGGTGTAGAGCATAGAAGGAAGCACTGATACCTCTCACTCAGTTTATGTGAGAGCAATGAATGCCGCCCTCCCTCTTGCTGGCAGTAATTACAGTAGACTTATAATGCTTTGGGAAGTTAGGGCAGGTGATTGTTTTACTAAGTATTCTATTTCTTCTTTCTAGTCACATCCTAAATCTTCTGTAATGAAGTACCATGAACTTCGTGATTTACTTTATTGGCCTGCAGTTCTAGGCGGTAAAGTTCTGGCGTGAAGTTGGAAGCTCCAGGGCCCCTGTCAAAGACCACATGTGACTTCTTAGCTTCAAGTGTGCTGGCAGCTTTTGGCTTCCCTTGACTTCCAAATATGACCCCTAATGGTTTCATTCCCTTATTCTTATGGGCATCGTCTTAGGGTTTCTATTGCTGTGAAGAGACACCATGACCATGGCAGCTCTTATATAGGAAAAGATTCAACTCTGTATCTTCACGTTTGATGTCAAAGCACTCTTCAGATCTCCAACTCTTTTCAGCTTTGTTGACTGCCACATCCTTCTTTCTCGTGGGCTGTTTCTACTTCCTGTTAGCAGCTTTCCTCAGCAAATATTGCATGGCTCTGGTGTCTCCAACATGTTGGGGTCTCCAAGGCAATCCGGGATTCACCTTCACAGCTTCATAAAATTGATGTGGGAGCCCCTTCTGTGTGCTGTGATTACCATTAATGAATAAAGAAACTGCTTTGGACCTATAGCAAGGCAGAACTTAGATAGGCAGGGAAAGCTAGACTGAATGCTGGGAGGAAGAAGAGCAGATTCAGGAGACACCATGGAGCTGCCGCCAGAGATAGACATGCTGAAACTTTGCTGGTTGGCCACGACCTCGTGGTGATGCACAGATTAATGGAGATGTGTTAAATTAAGATGTAAGAGTTAGTCAATAAGAATGGGCCAAGCAGAAAGAGTCTGTTAAAGGTTAACAGTGGCTGCCAGCTTTATTTCTTTTCCCTCAAAATGTATTTGGGCTTACAACTCTATATTTCTTTACTCCTGTACCAGACCCTTGATTTCTATACTCTATTTCATGGCCAAATTTGCCAAGCTCCGTTGCTTGCTGGGACCAGACCATGGCCCAATTACATCTTCACCAATTTCCTGTTCTCAATGATTTCTCTCACTGCTTCAGCTTGGCTGTTCGGGAACTTGCTCCGCAGACCAGGCTGTCCTCAAACTTAGAGTTCCTCTAGACTCTGCCTTCCCCATGCTAGGATTCAAGGTGTGCAACACCATACCTGTCTCCAAGCATTTCTTTAATTCCTTTTCACAAGTTGGAAATTTAGCTCGATGGGATCTTGCCCTGAGGTTACCGCTCCCTTTATTCCATTTCTTAATCTGCTTTTCTCCTTGAATACAGGACACAGCTCTATTCTACTTCCTAGTGCTCCTCCTCAAATTTTACGCTTTGCAATTTACCCTGTTCAGCTTGCTCCTTTTCATTATGAATCTTCATTAGAGTTACCCCTAATTACTACACAACGGAGTTTATACTAGGTTCTTTTGAGATTTCCTCTGCCAAGGGAATGAATCCAAAACTCTTCACTTTAGCCTCAGGTAGACTCTTAGGACAAGGACAAAAGGCAGCCACTCTCTTGAAAGTGTCACAAGCCTGGTCTCTAGGCCACATAGTAACATTCTTTTCCTCTGAAACCTCTTGATCCAAGCACCCACAGTTCAAATCACATTCAATACTACTGCCTTCCATGTTCCTACTTGGATGGCCCATTAAACAGAAACTCAATGTGTTCAACTGCTTTTCTAATGTATAGTCCCCAGGTCCATATTCCTTCCAACAAAAGCATGGCTGGGTGTGTCATACACCCAAATCTGTGTTAGAGTTGTTGAGAGTACAGAGCTTGAAGACTGAGTCCCTCTCTCTGCATATAAATATAAGGGAATGTATTGGAACGACTCACAAGCAGTTCACAATGACTAGCTGTGAATGGCAAGTTCAAGAATCTAGTAGTTGCTCGTTCCCAAGAGGCTGGGTGTCTCAGCTGGTCTTCTGTCTATGCTAAATTCCAAAGAAGTTGGCTCCAATGCCAATGAAGGAGTGGATGTGCTGACAAGGGGAGGGCAGGCAGGTGAAGAAGAAAAGGAAGCCTCCTTCTTCCGTAGTCCTTACATAGACTTCCAGCAGAAGGTGTGTCCCCCATTAAAGGTGTGCCTTCCAATCTCAAGATCTGGATGAAAGGCCATGTTGCCTTCCTGCCTCAAGATCCAGAACACAAGTGAGCACTCCATTTCTGGCTTATAGTTTATTCTAGACATAATCAGCTGGCAACCAAGAACACCCAAACATGGATGGATAGAGCCTTACTTTTATGTCTCCCTTTGTCTATCTCCGAAAACATTAGGAGTATTCAGTCAATTGAATGTCTTTGCTGGCAACACAGGGGTAGAAACATGAAACTAACGTCTAAATAAAAATATTTTTCTAAGATCTGTAGAGACGAAAGGAGGCTGATGGGTGGGAAGGAGATAAGAGACAGGAGAGAGAGAGTAAGCACAATGCATTATATATGTGCACTTAATTGTCAAATCACAAACTTAATTAATAAAAGATATCATTTCCTAAACTGGGATTCTCAGAGGCATTTGTATCATGATTAAGAAGATGGTCCTGTGATTCCGGGACATGTCAGCCTCGGGTCCACATTTACATTGTGTGTTAACGTTCTCTGGTGCTAGTAATATGTTCTCCAGGCCTCTTTAGTTATCACTAGAGTCTACTCAGCTTACACAGATGAGCTGGAGCACAAAACTTCTTCATTTTTCTTCAGTAAGCACTCTGAAGAATCGATTCTAAATGGTCACCTAGTTGGCATAAATTAATCCATTTTGGAATCCAATTTATCGTTTTGTACCATTTTTAGATTGTCCCCATGAGACGAGAACAAAGGGTTTTAACCTTTGAAAGCTTAGAATTCTATAGCAGTAACTGCACTCAAAAATGCATCTCACTGGAACTATTCACACAGCTAATTTTTCCCTGCTGGTGCTCAAATATTATTTTGTTATTTCATTCCAATCGCTTTCCTTTGAAGTACTTAAAATATTTCCCTGGCAAAGCCCACTTATTCAAAAGGATATCTTTTTTTATTTTCACTTTTAAAAATTACTTTTATACATTTTTAATTAAAATAAAATTATAGCATTAATCTTTCCTCATTTTTGTTCCCTTTCCTCCCTTCAACAGCTCCCATGTCCTCTTGCTCTCCAGTTGGTATAGTATTTTTCTTTATTCTTGTTACTATGTGTATATGTATATGTTTATGTATGTACAAATACATGAATGCAGCATTGCCAAGTCAATTTTTGTTATTTGTGTGTTCAAGAACTGACCATTTTGCATTGGAAAAAACAGGGAGCTCATCCCTGGGAGAGCCTAACTCTCCCTTTCCTGGCAGTTATTATTTGAATATAGTTCTCTGTCTAGAGGTGGGATCCACTGACCCTTCCTTCCATGTTAATATGCACACTGATATTGCCATTGTTCCTGTCTTGTTTGTGCAGTCACCATTTCATCACAGGCTCCCTGTGTTCTGGCTCCTGTAATTTCTAGAGCTACAGATGCAGAGCTGTGATGTAGATGTAGCCATTGGGGATGGGCTTTCCACAATATGTTGACCGAACATCATGCCCAGTGATGCTCTTTCTTTACTATAAAGAGAAATTTCTCTTATGACAGGTGGTGGCTGTACTTATCTGTGGGGGGTACAAGGATAAATAAGATTTAGAGTGTATTAAGGGGTTATACTGCTCTAGCAAAATCATGGGAGTAGATCCTTTTCTGAGGTCCATGGCCTCACTGGCCCCAGGAAGCGGACTAAGTTTCTAGTACCAGGGATGGTTTTTCTTCTATGAGTAGACCTTTAGTTCAATTAAACAGCTGATGGTTACCACTAATACGTGGGTTCCACTTACTGCTTTTCTTATAGATCTCTTCCTATGCTGGTCAATGTTTTGGTTCATAGGTATTGCAGAAAATACACTGCATAGTATTTCCTGGTACCAAGGAAACTAGACTTCATGAAGAAAAAAAAACTTTTGGTTAGCTCCAGCTCATTCACTGTTGGTAGGAATGCAAATTGGTGCAGCTATTCTGGAAATCAGTATGGAGAAGCCTAAAACAAGCAAACAAAAACAAACATAACAACAAAAACCCAATATTTCACATGGCCCAGATCTACTACTCTTTCGCATCTGCCCTAAGAACCTGATACCATATTCCACACGTGTTTCTCAACAACACTTGTGGAATATGATACAGCAGTCTCCAGCTGTAAGGAAGAACGAAATCATGAGATCTGAAGGTTTCTTTGGTGGACCTAGAAAACATTATGTCGAGTGAAGTGACTCAGGTCCAGAAAACAAGAGCCGCATGTTCTTTCTCATCTGTGCTTCTCAGCTAGAAGTCTTCAGATAGGAATATACAACACAATGTAACCACTGAAACCGGAAAGTATAAGGAAACCAAAATGAAGGTGTGTGTGTGTGTGTGTGTGTGTGCATGTACTTGTGTATACAGTGCTCATTGCCTAATTGTGAGGACATTTCTCCTATGACCTTACTACAAGTGTTGATTTAAATATCTCTTAGTGGAAAGATAGTCCCAGAAGGAGGAACTTCTAGACTGTATGAAGAAGGTCTTCAGTTTGAGGTGGACTAGAGACTTTGGCTACAGAGTATTTCTCAAAATTGAAGTATCAAGTGGTCAGCAATGAGCAGTTAGAACATCAGGGATCTAGAGCCATGCTGAGCTTGCCTTTTCTCAGACCTGTCCCTCATGACTACAGATTCCATTACTCTTGGTGTGTAAGTTGAGCGTAGATAAATGGATAATGGCTCAGATTTTTTTCTGTTTAAATCAAACACCATGACATCATTACTCAGATTCCCTGAGATGACTAATGTGAAATGGCATAAAGTAGTATTCTTCAAGTATTGTGGACAACAACAGTTGAGTTGCTGATTGAAAGGTTAGCAGACAATGTCATATCAGAGCTACAGGACAATACAGCTTACTTACATTTTCCAGTTTTCATTTCATTACAATCACTACATTGTTGGAGGAAGGCCACTTGTTGGTTCCTGGCCGCCTGGTTAGCTTAGGCCTGAAATAATCACACAGAAACTGTATTAACTTGGCCCATTAGTTCTAGCTTCTTATTGGCTAACTCTTATATTAATTTAATCCATTTCTATTAATCTGTATATTGCCACATGGCTGTGGCTTACCAGGTAAAGCTCCCAGCATCTGTTTCTGGCAACTCCATGGCTTCTCCCTGACTCTTCCCTTCTTTCTCCCAGCATACAGCCTAGCTTTCCCTGTCTAGCTCTGTTCTTCCCTGCCATGGACTCAAAGCAGTTCTTTATTCATTAACCGATAAAAGCAACACATAGACAGAAGGANTAACTCTTATATTAATTTAATCCATTTCTATTAATCTGTATATTGCCACATGGCTGTGGCTTACCAGGTAAAGCTCCCAGCATCTGTTTCTGGCAACTCCATGGCTTCTCCCTGACTCTTCCCTTCTTTCTCCCAGCATACAGCCTAGCTTTCCCTGTCTAGCTCTGTTCTTCCCTGCCATGGACTCAAAGCAGTTCTTTATTCATTAACCGATAAAAGCAACACATAGACAGAAGGACCTCCCACATCACTACATATGACTTCTTTTGGAATTGTAAGTTTTGTTTTCTTAGTACATTCTGTTTTTGTTTTGTGTTTTGCTGTGCTGTGGCTATGCTGTGCTTTGCTGAGTTGTGCTGTGCTGTGTGTTGTTTTTGTTACCAGCTAGTTAGCTTACTTACCTGGATAACCACACAGGGAATTGTGTTCTCCTCTCAGGCACCAAGGGCAGGGAGCCACTGAAGGGCACTGTGGCTTCCAGATGGGGTCCTTCTTGTGGCTTTCCCTCATCCTACAGGCTTCTCATAAGACACTTGGAAAAGTGCTGTGGGTTTTTCAGTGGGTACCTCACATGAGTTTCTTTAACATTCTTCTGATTGCATACAAAGCAACAGTTTTTTAAGTACTATGTGAGAAATCTGATGATTTGTCTACATTTTTTGAATGATTGGCTGTTAGATCTTTTTTTATCATATTAATCAATGTATATTTCCCCCAGGATTTAGGACACTCACTCATGCATCTTTCTTGCTTTTTCAGTAATAAATACTGGAAACCTCACAATTGTGTCTTTATAGTCTTAATTTTTGGCAGACATACCAATGGCTCTTTTCAAGGGGATTCTTAAGAATTGTCCACATGATAGAGGTGAAACCCTTATACATGCACTCCAGACAGAGCTCAGTCTGTGCCTTTCTACCCTTGCTACACAGCCTTCACCTCCAGCACAGTGACTTCACACCTCAAATCACATGACTAGACCTCAAATGCACTAGTCGTGGAGTATCCCCGCATGACTAACTGCCACCGTGACAATAGCAGTTGTCCAATGACATTGTTGTTATCACTTAAGCAAACATGCAATCTTTTATCTTCTACCTAGAGAGTAAGAGAGATGACAGATCTTTTAATGTCATTTTAATCATTAGTTTAAATGGTGCTGATCTAATGTCAACAATAAATGGTAGCAATTTAGCTGAATATATCTTTATACTCTTGATTGCCAAGCTAGTTCAAAGCAAACTCTACAATAAAACTTGTAAATCAGTTGCTGGTTTTGGTCCTGAAGTGTGGTGATTGACAGGAGACATAAATCTGTTTAAAGAATGGATAGGGTAAAAATGATGATGCCTGTGTTACAAATGGAATTTCAGCTCTGGGTTTCCATGGTGAAAAAAAAGAAGAAAGCAGGAAGTGGGAGGGTCATTTCACCAAATCAAAGTCAGGAGATGAAGAAAATTATTCAGATATTAAAAGACACCTAAGTCTATTTCTATGCATAAAACCCACTTGTTCACAATCAGTGCAACTAAATTGCCTTCTAAAGAATGAGACTCCTGTTTTGTGTATTTTGGATGTGGGCTCTTCGTATAAACAGGTAATTTTCTTGTCAACATGAAATACAGTTGGTGAGTCCCAGGAGTTATCAAGATTTCTATGAGAGTATTTTAGGTAAAGAATAAACTGGATGTATTTTAAAGTTAACGGTATGAAAAGATGTGCTGGGGAAACTGAGCTCATGTTCACTGTGGGGAAAGAAGAGGGAGAGGCTTTCTGGTGCATTAGTGGGGGCAGCAGGAAGTTTCCTGATGTAAAGCTTTTCTACAGCAGGTGTGGGAGAGAACACAGGTGTGCTCTGACACACTCACATCAGGAGTACTGCAGCAGGTGTGGAAGAGAATACAGGTGTGCTCTAACACACTCACATCAGGAGTACTGCAGCAGGTGTGGGAGAGAATACAGGTGTGCTCTGACACACTCACATCAGGAGTACTGCAGCAGGTGTGGAAGAGAATACAGGTGTGCTCTGACACACTCACATCAGGAATAATGCAGCAGGTGTGGGAGAGAATACAGGTGTGCTTTGACACACTCACATCAGGAGTACTGCAGCAGGTGTGGGAGAGAATGCAGGTGTGCTGTAACCTACTTATATCAGAAATACTGTGCAAAAGATAGATGTGTGTTGTCATACGTTAAAAATCAGTTTATTTTATGATGTTAAACAAACTGCTAGGATCTAAGAAGATTAGTTACGTGGTAAAAGCCAGGCTTGGAAAGATAAATGCTACATGATAAGTGATAAGAAGCATCGGGGTGATGTGGGATTCTCCTCTGTATGCTGTGAATATGTTTTATTACCATTGGTTAA
>LOJH01027304.1:0-18109 GCA_001685095.1 Ellobius talpinus
ATCCATCTGCCATATTTCATTCCTATTAGTACCCTTTGGGTTACTTCCTGCATGTAGTGGAGTTTGCTTGTGTAAAGAACAAATAGGACATTTCCTTATAATTTCTGTGGTATAAGGCCAAGTGATTACTGACATTTTTTTTAATAAAATTCTGAGGCATCCAGCATGTTTCCTATCAATAGTTGATCAATTTCTTCATTACCTTGTGCTAGAGGGCCTTGTAGATCCATATGTGATCAGATTTGTGTTATATATATGGAATAATTCCTATTCCTGATTATTTCTTGTAAATGAATAAATAATAAAGTCAATTCTGAATCATCTGGTATAAATTCAGCAGTTTCAATATGCAAAACAACTTTCTGAATATTGTGAATCAGTAGCTATGTTGAGTTGTTCCATAAAATCCACTAATACCATGAGAATATCATACATCTCTGACTTTTGGACAGAACTAAAAGGGCTTTGAGCCATTTTACTTAAATTTTCTGATGTGTAACCTGTCTTTCCTGATTTATTTGCATCAGTATAAAATGTAGAGACTCCAGATATTGGTATTATGCGTACAAGGAAGGATTCAGCTAGTTCTCTTAATGATTTGAGTACTCTTGCTTTTGTGATATTTGTTAATTTCTCCAAAAATGACAGCAAGCTCTTTGCCAAGGTTCACTTTCTGCCCATAATTTGTATATTTCATCATTAGTCAAAGGTAATTTAATTTCTGCCAGATCTATTGCTGCTAATTGATGAAGTCTGAATTTTACTTTTAGAATGAACTCAGAGACTTTTTCTACATAAGCTTTTAATTTCTTACTCTGTTTATGTGGTAAGAGGATTCATTCTATGATAATATCTTACCTCTGTATTAATATTCCTGTAGGAGAATGCTTAGAGGGTAAAAAACCAAAATGAAATCAAGCTTTGGATCCAAATGATCTATAAGTGCATCCTGTAGTTTCTTTTCCACCAAAAACAATTCCCTCTCATCTTCAGCTCATAATTCTCTTGGACTATTTAAAGTCTTTTTACTGTCCAAGGTTTTGAACAAATTACTCAGTTAATCAGGTTTTACCACAATAGTGGGCCACAGATAGGAAATGTCTCCTAGCAATCTTTGAAAGTCATTAAGGTTCTGAAACTGATCTCTCTTAATTTGTGCCTTTTGGGGTCTAAGATTTTGTAGACCTATTTTATATCCTAAATAATTAATAGATTTTTTTCAGGTGCAATTTGTAATCTCCAACAAGGCAAAATTTTCTTTACTTCTTCAAACATTATAAAGTATATACAATTGAATCAGCTAGGAAAATGTCATCCATGTAATGGTAAACTATAGATTTAGGAAATTGCTTATGTTTCATTTCCAGTGGCTGACTTACAAAATATTGACACATGGTGGGGCTATTTAACATTCCCTGTGGTAGAAGCTTCAATTGGTATCTCTTAACAGGCTGAGAATTATTATAAGTAGGCTTGTGAAGGCAAGTTTTTCTGTCTTTTTCTTGTGAAGGTATAGTAAAGAAACAATCTTTTAAATTAATAACTATAAGAGACCATCCTTTATGCAATAGAGAAGGCAAAGAAATTCCAAACTGTAGAGAGCCCATTGGTTGAATCACCTTATTAACAGCTCTTTGATCTGTAACCATTCCCCATTTTTCAGATTTCTTTTTAACAACAAATAAATGATAATTCCAAGAGCTGGTTGATTCTTCAATATGCTGAGCATTTAACTGCTCCTCTACCAGCTGTTCTAAAGCCTGTAGTTTCTCTATTGTTAAAGACATTGCACAGCCCACATAGATTTGTCTGTAACCATTTATAGGTAGGGAAGTTAGTGCCTTTGAAAGATCAGCAGCTGTTGTGCCCTATTCTTGAACAACCCTGAATGATCAGTGACTGTTTTTTATAACACCTTCTAGTATTTTTCCCCAGAAACATACATTAATTTACGATTTGTTTCTAAGATTGGGGAAATATTAATCTGAGTATTCCATTGCTGTAATAAATCACATCCCCACAAATTCATTACTATGCTTGTCACATCTGACTTTAATTTTCCTCTCTGTCCCTCTGTCCCTATACATTTGACCCATTTCACACTGTTTTACCTGAGATAACGTTCCAGTCTTTAAAAGGTGAACATTTACCTCTGGAAGAAGCCAATTTGGATGCTAACGTTCTGGTGCAATTATTGTTACATCCACACCTGTGTCTACCAGATCCTCAATGACAATGTCATTTATTTGTATTTTTAATTTTGGTCTTTGTTCATTTATAGAAGCTTGCCAAAATATATTCTTCACAGTTTCTCCTGAATTTTTTGTTCTCTCTTCTATAGCTGTTCTATTATGCAGAGCAGTATTTTTTTTAACAAAAGGCATTAGGTTCTTTAATTGCTCTGGAAAAAAGTTTCCTCCAGGATGCCAGGAAATGACTAAACCAAATTTGGCATGGTGACCTGCAGAATCCCCTTAAGGTGTTTCCTGATGGCAAAAGGTTACCATGACTGTCCCTTGTTGATCTACATACATTAGTCCAATGCCTGCCCTTGGCATGTCTTCTGTATAATCCAGAAGGGAGGGGCACTCTGTTTGAATTATACTTAGAAAAAACATTGCTTCTAAGAATGCACTGTTTACAATCCCTTTTTAGTTGACCATGTTTACCCAATTGAAACACTTGACATTTTGAGTTTTCTTCAAACCTCTGAAAATCACCCTTTCTATCTAAGCATCATCATGGTCATGAGATTCAATATTGATTGTATCTCTGATCCATTCCCCCAAGAGTGCTGATCTTGGCTTTAATGGCCTAATTACCCTTTTGCATTGTGCATTAGCATTTTCAGAAGCCAGAGATGCAATTAATTATTTTTCTAGCTTCTGAATTTAGTACTATTCTATTTTCTTTTGGAGTCAATCATTTTAAGAAATCCATGAAGGTTTTCTTTGGTCCCTGTATAACTTTAGTAAACAGTTCAATTTTATTTTCTACTTCTCCAATTCTTTCTCAAGCATTCAAAGCTGCTGAACAGCATAAATCCAGGGCATAAATCAGTACATCAGCATAATCTCCCTCTCCAATAAGTTGATGTTGGGAGGTTTCCAAACCTTTAGCCCTACTTCATTGTTCAATGGTCTTAGCCTCAATTTTCCACCATGCCCTCTACTGTAATTGAGGAGCAGTCTCTAAAACTGCTATAACCAATTCTCTCCATTCTTGGGAGATAATTCTATTGCAAATTGACCATGAGTTTGATATTTGTTTCACAGAAGGTGAATACATGCCACATGAGACTATAGCTTCCTTGAATCTCCTTAAAGCTAACATTTCCAAAGGATCCCATTTAAGTCTTGCACACCCTTGGGGATATCTATCACTTTCCAGTTGTTCTCTAAGGTGACTGGATAAATTAAAATTGGTTATTTGAAAATCCTAGGCTGTTCCTCTCTAACCTTATAATGCAACACTGAAATTGGTTCTCCATTAAATTCCTCTGTCTGAATCTTAATATCTCTATAATCTGTTTTAATAAGTTTTTCTAAGGACTCTAACTTGGCACTTATATCAACAAACTTTTTTAGAGAGGAAGCAAGAATTATCAAACCAACAATAAACATTAACAAAATGATAATAATATGTCAATCACAGTGAAATTGATTATTCCTTCATTTAATTATTCTAATTGTAAAGCATCCATAATAATACAGAGACCTAATGCCCTCCAAGTTAATAGTGTTTCCCATTTTCTAATGTGGGAAAAAAACTCTATTAACTAATTCTTCCCTTTAAAAATTCCCAATTGTCTCACCAAATATGCCAACAATGACAGTGAACTGTGAGCTGTAGCACACCTGAGTGGAAAACAGAGGTGGTGAACAGTCTGGATGAGGACAGCTACAGCTGACAGTGGGTAGCCATGTGCTGAGAGTGGCAGCTCAAGGAGAGGATTCAGGGGAAACCCACGACTCATGGGGAAGAGGGAGCTGTCTGTCTAAGGTAAGCACATAGAATTGTGTAGAAGATGCATGTGTGGTGCGAGTTCCCTGAATGCATAGCCAGCCAGTCTAGGGTTGGTAAGTCCTATGGCATTTGGAGCCCAGGTGCTTCTGGAGTTTGGGTGGCAGCTGGAGACTGTTGTAAATCGGCAACAACAGGAAAATCCCAAACTTGCTCAGAGGCTTGGGAATAAAAGAAAACCTAGCTGGCAAGGCAGTGACTCAGGCAGGAGCCCCTGAGTGTGTGAATGGCTGCAAAGCCACATGCAAGTGCCTTTTTCATGAATTCATGTTGTACAGTTAGATGTCATTTGTTGCATGACTTCTAATTGGTCTTAACAATAAAATTCCAGAGCCAGATATGGGGCAAATGCTGAAAGATCAGAGAAAGAAAGGAGAAGCCACAGTCAACTCTTACCTTGCTAACTCTTCAGCTGAAAAGGGGCTTTACTACTGTCTCCTCCTGCCTTATATGCCTCTCTCCACCCACCCATATCACTTGCTGTCTGTCTTTACAGACCTCTGTGGTTAGCTAATGGCTACCTCTGCCTGAATGACAGTATCCTGCAACTTCAGGATACTCTCTCTGCCTTGAGCCTCAGTTCCCACAACTTGGGACATAGAAGGTTACTCCCATGAAGAAGAAGAAATAAGGACTAAGTTCTTGGGATATAAAATCAGCTACTTGGAATAAGGGAACTCTCATGGCTGTATGGGTTAATATGTCTCCCATCTTCTCTCAGATACTGCTATTCCTATATTTGTCATCCTTTGGTGTAGGAGGTCCTTCTGTCCATGTGTTGCTTTCATTGATTAATAAATAAAGAAACTGCCTTGGACTAGTTGATAGGGCAGAACTTAGGAAGGTGGGAAAGACAGAACTGAATGCTGGGAGGAAGAAAGGCGGAGTAGGGGAGAGACACCATGGAGCCACCAGAGACAGATGGGCTGAATATTTCCCAGTAAGTACTGCCACGTGGAAATACACAGATTAATAGAAATGGGTTAAGCTGAAATGTAAGAGTTAGCCAATAAGAAGTTAGAGCTAATGGGCCAAGCAGTGTNAAACAAGCAGGCTCCCCCCTTGCAATTGTACATAAACTATCAGAAATAAGTGTTTATGCACAGGAGAGATGTTGTTTTTTAAGCAGAGATGGGAAGATGGCACTCAGCTTTGTCAGCAGAAGCCACTCACACCCTATGACTTTTTAAAAACTTCAATAACTGATCATTATATGAGTTAGTATTAGGTGACAAGAATGAAGTCTTTATATTGTAATGGACACAGGGAAATGAATAATACAGACTGTTGAAGTAGAAGCAGTAATAACAGGAGTGCAAGTTTGAATAATGCAAGTATAAGGCTTGTTAGTGTTTTACCAAGAACTTAGTGAAAATACAGACATAGGAAATGTGTATCTGATCAGTCCTATTTCACAGTATTTTAATGGTTTCTGTCTTTTCAAAAGACAGATTAGCCTGTCACTCTTTTCACCATCACAGGATACGCTTCGTACTATAATCAACATCATTAGGACCACACATTGGAAACTACACAATCTCTTACATTAATGCTCAGGCTGTTGGCTTTTTAAAAAATATTTGTTCTTAGTCCTTGAGAATTTCATACAATATACTTTTCAATTTTTTATTTTTTGCAATTAAAAATGTCACTACATCATTTCCATCATTCTTCCAAGCTTTCAATATTCCTCCTCCCTCTCAAATTCATCATCTCTTTAATATTGTTACACACACATATATATGTACACAAATATGTAAATACAACATGCTGAATTCAGTGTTATTAGCATATTCATGATTTCATAATTGACCACTTGGTATTAGATAACCAATTAGAAGGCAGCTCCCTGAGGAAGATTAATTCTTCCTCTCTCAGCAGTCATTAGTTGCTCCTAGTTCTTTGTCAGTGAGATTTCCCCTCCCATTTTAGCATGTCTTTTGGTATTGTCATTATTTATGTTTTATTTAGCCAGCTATATTGTTACGGTACCATGGGTATTGCTTCCTGTCATTTCTAAGAGACACAAACTATCAGCATACGTCCTGGCTTTCCAATCCTTACAGTTTCCCACTCACCCATATTCATTAAGTCTCAGGCAAGAAGATGGTGTTGTATATGTGTGCTTCTGCGCTTGTATATATGTGTGTTTGTACACATGTGCACCTGTTGCATCTCTCCAGGAAATGTCTGTCACACACATAATTGGTGTCCAAAAAGGGACACAACAGAAACAATAATTTGGGGAGAAAAGAGTGCACAATGCTGGCTATAAAACTGAGGCATAAAATTGAGGATGATCAGGTTGAGGGGGAGCATCCAAGAACAGAATTAAAATACAGCCACTCCTTCTCATGTTGACAACAGCTACATAGTTCTTCTACGGGTAGTGAGATATGCAACTAGGGTTGAACAATCAGGATTAGATGTGCCTTTGGGAAGAATCCTGGGATGGCAATCTTTGCCTATATGATATGGGGTCCACCACTTGAATCTGGAGTTGTGGTGAAAACAGTTAAAAGGTCTAGAGGCAATGTTGCAGCTGCTGACTATAAAACATAAGACTTGAGATTGTTGGTAGGCAGCTGCAGAGGTTGCCTGGCCCACGTCATGTGTAATAAGAAATATATCTAAGGCTGCAATGGGAGCCAAGCAAAAAGTTCTCTTCTTAAAGGAGGAATTGCAAGAAAGGATTTGGAACAGCATCCTTTGCATTGGCCTCTGATCTGGCAACTAAATTAGACAAAAGGAAGGAAGAGAGAAGCATCTTGGCTTGCCCTTTCTTACAGCTTAGAGGCCAAAAGGAGAAGATGGTAAAAAGTAACAGTCAACATCCCTCAGGTTCCACTTTTTTAAAAAAAAAACAAAAAGGCGAAAGCTGTGATCCAATATGTACATGGAAGTAAAGTCATAGCCAGTAATGAAAGCAGTACAATCAGGAAATACTCAGCACTTGAACTGGAATCAGGAAAGACTTTTAAGTGAGAAATGAAAGAATCTGTTAAGACCTGGCTAGTGAGGCTGTGGGGCATGTGAGTAGACAGGATCAGTCTGGCTGCTGTAGAAACAGACAACCAGAGCAATACAACTACTCATCTTTCCTTAGGCAAAGGCTTCATAAGCTCATACAATAGAGGGAAATCATCCCTTATGGACTGGCTTAGTAGAGCCATTAGAATCACCTGGTCCCTTTATCTGAGGTGCTCATAAATATCAGGGCTTGAAGACCGTAGAGACTGACAGGCACTACCGAGGAACCCAGAAACAACAAAAGCTGTGTTTGAACCCTAATTTATTTGGAAAATAAATAGAACTATGTGCACAGAGGACTTAAAGAAACAGTTTGATTCTTCACGGACCTGGAGACTCTATGCAGCTTTAGTCGTTTTGCTCACTCCTTTGTTTGGGCAAGATCATTATAAGGTAGAAAGGCTTTGACACAGTTAATTGACTTAGGCTGACATGTAAATAATGTTCATAAAGTGAGACAGTCACCGAAGACTAAGTGTGTCTAGTTTTTCAACCACAGATATAGCAAGCTTTGTTTTGAGTCAGATTTCTGAACCGTCACATCCATGTTGTGTAAGAAACTCCAAAGATAAATGCCCAAAATGTCAGCTGGTCTTAAAAAAAGAAAAGAAATAATCCTTCATATCCTATCAGAAAACACTGTACTAAAAGTAAAATAGAAAGATTAGCCTCAGAAAGTGGACAACTAATTGGTAACTAAATATATATTTTTCCATAAATAAAAATCTCAGAGGAAGGCAGTCCTGAGAAGAAAGGTTACACTAAGATTCTTAATTGAATATGAGAGAGGTCTCAAATAAATAACTTAATGATGCACCTCAAAGCTAGAGAAAAAAGCCAAACTAAAATACAGATGTTAACATGAAGTATAAACAATATATACTACAAATAAAAATGAAGCCTAAAATTCATGAACTGGAGATGTGAAGAACAGTATATTAAACAAATAGCAGAAAACATCTCATAAGATAGACAAGATTTTCCAATTCCTAGTAAAGCAACCAAAGAAAGACAGGGGATGATAGTGGAGGAGGGGGAAGAATGGAGGGAAAAAGAAAGGAAGGAAAGATGGAAGGAAGAAGGAAAACTGAGACCTAACTTAATGGAAGAAAAAAAGGGAGTTGTTACAACAGATTTCAATGGAATACAGAAAATCATCATAGAAGCCTTTGTAAACTTATTTTCCAAAAACTTTAGAAATGTTAGAAGAAATAAATACACTTCTAAATATATACAACTGAGTGAACATAAAGCCAGAAGATATAAACATCCTAACTAGTCCTATAACAATAAGGATACTGAAGCAGAAATTAAAAGTCTGACCACAAAGTAAAATCCAGGGTCAGATAGATGAACTGCAAAATTCTACCAAGCTTTAAAAATCAAATGACACTATTTAAATTCTTTCATAAAATAGAAACAGAAAAAAACTAACAAGAAGAACAGAAAGGAAATTACCAAGAAACAAGGAACTATCAAGCTAATTCTAAGGAACTGATATAACCCATAATAACAAAATCAGAAACACACACACACACACACACACACAATGTAGGCGGAGTTTGTTTTCCTGTCTGGACCTCCTGCTCCCAAATAACTGACACAGAGGCTTAATTTTATTTCTCCCTTGACTCTGCCTTTAATCTCCTCATCGTTCTCAGTTTGGCTTTCCCATCTAACTTTATCCTGTTTGGCTATTGGTCAGACAGCTTGTTTACTAAACCAAACACAGCAACATATATTCATACAGTATAAAGGAATATTCCACAGCGCATGCACACTCACACTCCAATACCAGAGCACACCACTATCCATAATGAATATTTGGACACTCCTCCACAAAAAAACAAACAAAAACAAAACCCAAAACCCTAAAAACTTCTCAAAGAATTTCACACTTAGATTAGAAATTACAATAAGGTTTTATCTCCTAAGATGGGTTTGTCATATGTAAATCACCATATAATAGACATAAAGACTGAAATCACATGAGCATTTCAAAAGATGCAGAAAACGTACCTGATGAACTGCAAAGCACATTGAGGAAGAAACAAGGAAAAGATGGAACATCTTTCAACAAACAAAATAAAGGCAATGGATGATATTTGGATGGCCAACCTTTAGTAAGTACAGGAAAATAATAACAGTCCCTGGAAAATGTGATATGAGACAAGGGTTACCTATCTGGATTCTTATTGAATACTGTACTCTGTTAACTAGAGAATTAAGACAATATAGAGAGAACAAAAGGACAAAAATTTGATCTGAAGTTAAACTATCCCTATATTTAGATGACATTCTTTATTTAAAAATCTGCATATACACCACCAAAAACATGAATCTGATACTTTCAGTAAAACAGGAGCTTACAAAGTCAACATACAAAAATCATTTGCCTTTATATACACCAATAGCAGAATTTCTGAGAAAGAAACCAGGGGGGAAATGCCCATTCATAATGGGAGATGAAGAANNAGGGGGGAAATGCCCATTCATAATGGGAGATGAAGAAGAAGGGGGGAAATGCCCATTCATAATGGGAGATGAAGAAGGGGGGAAATGCCCATTCATAATGGGAGATGAAGAAGGGGGAAATGCCCATTCATAATGGGAGATGAAGAAGAAGGAAGAAGAGTAAGAGGAGGAAATGAGGAGGAAGCAGAAAGTTCTTATAGGAGTAACATTAACCAAGGTGATGCAAGATTTCTTTCTGTTTTGTTTTTGAGTCATGCTTTCACTATGTAGCCCTGGCAGGCCTGGAACTACTATTAGCAAAAATTTAAAATACTGAAATCAGTTACTAGTGGAAGACATTAGATGATAGAAAGATACCACATGTTTATGGACTGGCAGAGCTCACACTCTAAGACTGGCAATACTGATAAAAGCTATCTAAATACTCAGTGAAATCCAGGTAAAATTCCAATGACATTCATCATAGAACTAGAGACAAAAATAACTAATTTGGAAACACAAAAGACCACAGACAACACAATTTATACAGAAAGAATAGTCAGAGGTCATTACCTGACCTCAAAATATATAACAAAGACATAGTGAAAAAAGCTGCAAGGTACTCATACAAAAAGAAAAAAACAAAACAAAAACAAAACAAAAACCCACCTATATCAACGACTGTTATGTACAGTGAGATACAGACTTGAACCAATATGGCAATGAACTCTTAAAATTTTTTTACATAAATGTCAAAACCATATAGTGTAACAGATAGCCTTTTCAAAAATTAGAGGTGGCAAAACTAGATATGCAGTGGTAAAAAGATAAAATTAGATCTGTGTATTTCATCCTATAAAAATCAGTTGGGCAGTGGTGGCACATGCTTGTAATCCCAGAATTTGGGAAGCAGAGGAAGGTGGATCTCAGTGAGTTCGAAGCCACCCTGCTCCACATAGAAAGTTCTGGGACAGCCAAGACTGTTACACAGAGAAACCCTGTCCCAAAACAACAACAACAAAAAAGCAAAGAAAAAAAGAAAAAGTAATTTGAATTTGATGATAAAACAACTGAATATTAAAAATCCAAATAAGTGCTGGGCAGTGGTGGCACACGTCTTTAATCCCAGTACTTGAGAGGCAGAGGCAGGCAGATATCTGTGAGTTATAGGCCAGTCTGTTCTAGACAGGGAGTTCTAGGACAGCCCTGGCTACAGAGAGAGACCCTGCATCAAAAAACAAAAATTAAAACAAAATGTGCCGAAAAGTTTTATAAACACTAATACCACATTTGCACCAATATGAATACCACATGTGGGTACCAAAATTCTGCAAAGAAAAATAGCTTAGTAAGTACCTTTTTACTTAGTAAAATAGCTTAGTAAGTGCCTTTTTACTGTTACTACATCTGGGCGGGGGGTGTAAGTAAAGAATTGGTTCTTGGAAAAGAATGAAATCATCAGACAGAGAAAAAGGATGACAGGGAAGTGGGAGCAAAAGACTGGTGATTAGCATTAAATCGTGATCGGCAACTGTTCTTCGGCTTGCAGCCTTATTTCTTCTTTTGCTGTGATAAACACCCTTACTTGAGTAATGTAAGGAGACACTGTTAACTACTGCTTATGGTACACGGGCAATGATTTTATTAGTGACTTCTGTTTTGATTAAACATCATGACCAAGGCAACTCAGAGGAATGATATCACTTTATGGTACAGAAGGGATCAGAGTTCATGATGGAGGGAGGGCATGAGAGCAAGCTACGTGGTGGCTGAAGCAGAAAGCTGAAAGCTCACATCCTCAATGGCATGCAGGATGCAGAGAGAGCAAACTGGATGTAGAGGGAGCTTTTAATTCTCAAAGTTCACCTCTAGTGATCTACTACTCCTAAGCCTCCCCAGGGCCACCAATTTGGGGAACAAATGTTCAAATGCCTAAGACTACAGGACACATTTCTCATTCAAACCATGACACTGTGAATCATGGTGAGACAGGGCAGCAGTCGCTGCTGCTGCTGCTGCTCAGGTTGTCGCAACAGTCAGGAAGCAGAAGAGAGATGAACAGCTGTTTTCAGTTCACTTTCTCTTTTCATACAATCCAGGATCCTATTCCAAAAAAAAATGGTTCCTCCCACGATCAACAGGTCTGACCACAACCTAAAAAAACACAAACACACAACCTGAACTTTGCCAAGACTGATCAGAATCAGGGATGGATGAGTTAAAAATGAATTTCCAAATACTCCACATGTGTAAAGTTTCTCTGCAGAATAAATTCTCTCTTAGACAATACCTTGTCACATTCTTCATTCACACTTGAAGGGAATCTCTTGACCCCTTTGACGGTTCTTAAAGTCTGAAGTACAGTAAAACATCTTGCCACATTCTTCACATCTGTATGGTTTCTCTACAGTAGGAAGTGTTTTGTGTTTAATAAAGACTTAAAGGTTAATAAAGGTCAGATTTCTCCTCAGAATGACTTTTTTTTTGGTTTTTAAAGACTGAAGTAAAGTTTTGACACATTATTTACATTTGTGGGGTTTCTCTCCAGTGTGAATTTACTGGTGTTTGCTAAGTCTTCAGCAAGTATAAAATACTTCTCCACATTCTTCCCATTTGTAAGGTTTGTCTTCAGTATGGAGTAATTTGTGCAGAGTAAGGTATGAATGAGTAGAGAAGCCTTTGCCACACTCTTCACACTTGTAGGGCTTCTCTCCGGTATGAATTCTCTGGTGTTTAGAACGTCCTGAGCGAGTGCAGAAGACCTTCCCACACACTTCACACTTGTAGGGATTTTGAGAATGAATTCTTTGGTGTTCCTTAAGGAGCGAAGGGTAGCTATATGATTTCCCACACTCTTCACATCTGTAGGGTTTCTCTCCAGAGTGACCAAGTCTGTGCCGCACGAGGTACGAGTGAGTAGAAAAGGCCTTCCCACACTCCTCACAACTGTAGAGTTTCACCTCCGCATGGATTCTTTGGTGTTTGGAAAGCTCCGAGCGAGTTCTAAACAAGCTGCCACAGATTTCACAGTTGTAGGGTTTCACTCCAGAGTGAATTCTTTGATGCTCCTTAAGGATTGAAGGATAACAAAACGTTTTGCCACATTCTTCACACTTGTATGGCTTTTCTCTCGAATGGCCTAATTTGTGCCGAATGAGATACGAGTGAGTAGAAAAGGCTTTTCCGCATTCCTCACAACTGTAGAGCTTCACTTCTGCGTGGATCCTCTGGTGCTTAGAAAGGTCTGAGCTCGTTCTGAACATGCTGCCACAGACTTCACACTTGAAGGGCTTCACTCCAGAATGAATAATTTGGTGCCCCTTCAGGTTTGAACGGTAGTAAAACGTCTTCCCACACTCTTCACACTGGTAGGGTTTCTCTCCGGTGTGAATTCTTTGGTGCTGGTGAAAGTATGTGGACCTACGAAAGGCTTTGCCGCATTCATCGCAACGGTATGGTTTCTCTCCAGAGTGAATTCTTTGATGCTGCTTTAGGGTTGAGGGGTAGGAAAAGGCTTTGCCGCATTCTTCACACCTGTAAGGATTTTCTGCAGAGTGAATTCTCTGATGTTGTTTAAGGAATGAAGGTAAATAAAAGGCTTTGCCGCATTCCTCACACTTGCAGAGATTCTCTGCAGAATGAGTTCTTTGATGTTGCTTGAGCAATGAAGGGAAATAAAATGCTTTTGCACATTCCTCACACTTGTAGGGCTTTTCTCCAGAGTGGATTTTCTTGTGGATATAAAGTGCTGAGCGAGTACTAAAGGCCTTGCCACATTCCTCACATTTATAGGGTCTCTCTCCTGTATGAATCCTCTGGTGTATAGAAAGTGCTGAGTGAGCGCTAAAGACCTTACCACATTCTTCACATTTGTAGGGCTTCTCCACAGGATGAATTCTCTGGTGTTGAATGAGGACTGAGTTCCAATCAAAGTCCTTGTCAAATTCTTGACATTTATAGGGCATTCCCCCTAGTGAGTAAAAGTTGAGAAATGAATAAAATCTGAGCAACATTCTTTATATTTATAGTGCTTATCTTTAATATGGAGACTTACTTAAATTTTATAGACAAATGAGAAGCTACATTTGAAAATCTATATTCGGTGTAATGAAATTCAAAAAGCACTGTAGATGGAAATAATAAACTTACTGAAAGATGAAGACAAGAAAGAATATAAAAATGAAATATTGAACACATTATCCACAGTTAAATGGCTAAGGAAGTTGTACCACCAATAATAATAAAAACTTCCTAAGGACATATGCTAAGAGAAATAATTCCACCAGACAAACTGACCAGACATGAAAGTACAGTGTATCTATGTTGTGTAGTCTCTGTTGCTCTGATAAAATATCATGACCAAGGCCACTTACTTGAAGACTTGACTTAGACTTACGGTTCCAGAACAGTATGAGTCCATCATGGAGGACCATTTAGAACCAAACAGCAGATGGGATGGCTGGAGCCAAAGCTCCAGCTCACATTGTGCCCAGACCAAGAAGCAGAAGAAAAAAACTAGCAGTAGTCGGAGGATTTTAACTCCAAAAGGACTTTAACATAACTCCTAGTTATGTACTGCATCCAGCAAGGCTGCACCATCAACTGGGGACCAAGCACTCAAATACAGGAATCTCATTTGACTATAGTAGCCAAAACTGACTATCTGGATGTTGATTTTGATGATCTTAAATTAAATGGAACGTAGAATCACACAGTGTTAATCTTAAGAACAGAGTTTTAGTTTTGGAAGTTTGAAAAGATTCATTTCCTAAGAAGTTTACCATCTATAACACTGTGAAATAATGGATTTCAAGAGATGAAGACAGTATGTTATGTTATATTTTCATAACAAGGAAATAAATTCCTAATATAGACTTGTGAAAAACTTCTAAATTCATGTATAAATGACAGACTTTTGCTAAAGGCAAGATTATTGTCAATGAGTATATCATAAAGCTAGCCTATTTGGACTCATTCACGAGATAAAACAATTGAATAACAAAATATATAAGACATGAAAATGTGAGATTCATATTTGCCCATGAAGTGGACATATACAGTACTGATGTTCACAGAGCTAATATATATATATTTATGCATTGTCTTAAAGTGCCTAGCATTGGACATTCCACTTACAGAAATACACAGACTGCACGTGAAGAAATAATTTAAGGAAACAATACAGTAACACAGAAAATAGAACTACAAAATAAGAGAAAGATAAATGAGTGCACAAAATTCTGAAAATCTATTGATGGTCATTAAAAATAGGCTTCTAGATGTGTTGATTTTGTTATACCCATGAAAGGAATGCATTTCAAATTGACACAGTATGTTGTTAAAAAAAATCAGAATACAAGTTCAAGGCCAGTCTGGTCTACAAGAGCTAGTTCCAGGACAGACACCAAAGCTACAGAGAAACCCTGTCTTGAAAAGCCAAAAAAAAAAAATCAGAATACAGCATAGTCATTCATAGTTTGATGAGAACTTCGTAATTAACAAGTATGTACATGACATGAAAGAAATTCATGTTTAAAGTTGTCTTTCGAAGTGCATGGGAATTTTCAGACGGGTGGAAAACAGTAAAACGTCAGTGACAATATAAACCCAGCAAAATTAAGAACTCTGACTACTGTAAATATAAGCTGAGCCACTGGAGAGGAAGACCAAAGCTTAGAGATGTAAACCACCATAGACATCTGTGATGCCCTTCTGTGACAGCCAAAGACACAGAAGGAGATTCTTAAAAAATGATGCCACCAGAACACTGTGTCTCAATGCTCAAGATGAAGCCTGGCTTTTGGTTGGATCTCTGGCCTTCCACTCTGTCCTGTGTCCCCCTCATCTCTACACACCTGGGTGCAAGGTCGTAGCTGCTTGTCTTTTCACATCTGAAGGCCCTGGTCTTTGCTCTAGAAATGTGACCAGGTATGGCTTACAGGAAGCAAGACCTATTTTGGGGAAAAAGGTAAACATCAATGTTAGTGTTTTCTAATCGAAATTAGCAACCTCTTCCATTTTAAGCTTATAAGAAAAGATTAAAGAATTGTAGAAAATTAGTTCATTGTTTCATGAGGAAAAATATATAGAATATGTAGAAGTAATTTATAATCCAATTATCCTTAGTTTCATTTACAAAGTAAATAAGAAAGCTGAAGGGTGAAACATTTTCTTTAACATGTATACTCCATACCGCACAATACTGAGTTCATAGAATTACAACAAGAATAAAGAAAGCATATTAAAAAACAAATAAACAAAACTATCATAAAGCCACATCAAAAACACAAGAAGAAATACAATAAAATATTTCTTGAAATATCAGCAATCTTCCTCATTTTTTCATAAAAGCAGGTATATAAAAGTTACTGCTGGAAAGAACAAATACCCATAGGATGTTCTACAAAGGGAGGAAATTACTTGTTGGTTGTGCAATAAGAGTTCACTTTTAGATGCAATCCTTACCCAGGAACACCAGGTTGCTGTAATTTTCCAACATCACATCCCTGTACAGATTCCACTGAGCAAAGTCCAGGCATTCCCATTCCTCTGCAGAGAAATCAATGGCCACATCCCTGAATGACAGTATTTCCTGGAATAAAAATAAATCATTACTATACATCTGAAAACCATAATAATAACATAAAACACCAGCGTCATGTGGTTGCGTAAACAACTCTAAATTTTGCTGAGGATAAGGCTAAAGCTGGAAGTGCTTCAGGCATAGGTATGTAACTGCTGTGGAATAATCCTTTAGTACCCTGTGAAGATTTGTCACTTGGATTGGTTTAATAAAACAATGAAGGGAAGGAGGATGCTGGGAAGAAGATGGGTGAAGTCTTGGGATTCTGGAGACAGACTTGGAAGAAAAACCATCGAAGTTCATAGATGAGGTAAACAAGCCCTGGGCAGCATAGAGATTAAAAGAAATGGGTGAATTTAAGTTGTAGGAGCTGGCTGAAGTCAAGGCTAAGCTATTGGCTCAACATTTATAATTAATAATAAGTCTCAGTCTCGTTATTTGGGAGTGGCTGCTGGGACACAGAGAAAGTCTGCCTACAAGTAACATTCCTAAGATACTTCTGATATGATCATATGAACTTATCTTTGGTCTCACAAGGCTCACCCTTGACCCATCTTCAAGCAAAGAGAATGAAGAGATCCTATTATCTCATATGGATATTGGACTTTTAGGAAATGTAAAAAGGAAATAAATTCATGCACAGGACCTTATTACATTTGTCTTATGCTTGTTCTATATACCACAGAGATACATTTCTCAGAGGAGATTATATTTGTGTTATGCTTGTTTAATACACCAGACACAGATATACAGGAGAAAGTCATAGTGGGGGAGAAGGTACTTATCAACCCTTAATATGCACAATCATGAATGTGAGATGTAATGAAAATGAAGATTCCAACATAGCAGCTCTGGTACAGGTCTGGATAACTGCATTTGTACAGAGTTCAATAGTGATGCTATTGCCAGCACACCAAGAGACTTGGGATGGAGCAGTCCTGAGGTATAACAGTAATGGAGGAACTCACAGCCAAAACAAAATCAAAAGTATTTCAACAGATTACAAATTAGTAAGTGTAGTAATAACATTTAAAGATTTAAAATACATTAGAGAGCACTCTAACTTGTCCCACTTCCTTTTTCCTCTCTTTTTAGGTTTTTCTTTTACAGAGAGCTATTTATCCATTTGCTAGAATCCTACAGCAGGCTTTGGGCTACACCTATGACAGCTATGCCTTGGTAACTGGAGGTCAAGGATTATAATTTGGGATAATTGCTATTAATTTCTCCTAAAAAATTTACCACAAGCTCTTTGCCATAGCTCATTGTATTCCCATATTTTTTTTAATTTCATCAGCAGTAAAAGGCACTATAATCTTTGCTGGGTCTATTCCTGCTAGTTGATGAAATCTCAATTTTCCTTTTATAATTAATTCAGAGACTTTTTCCACATAAGTTTTGAATTTTTTACTTGGTTTATTTAGTAAGAAGATCCATTCTAAGAGAATATCTTCCCTTTGCATTAAAAATCCTGTAGAGGAAATTCTAGAAGGCAATATGACTAGAATAAAGATTTAGATTCACTCTATCTACATGTGCCCCCTTGTAATTTCTCTTCAACGATCACCAATTCTTTTTCTGCTTCAGTTGTTAATTCCCTGGAACTGCTCGGATTCTTCCCTGAATTGTACATGACACACCAATAACTGGAGCCCTTACATTTTATACTGATGCAAATAAATCAGGAAAGGCAGTTTACAAATCAGAAGAATTAAGTAAGGTGGAACAAAGCCCTTACAATTCTGTCCAAAAGGCAGTATTCTCATTATACTAAGGGATTTTTAAAAGAACCTTTCAATATAGTTACAGATTTGCAATATGCAGAAAAAATTGTCTTACATATTGAAACCACTGAATTTATATCAGATGATACAGCATTGACTTCATTATTCATATAGGTTCAAGATATAAACAGGAACAGGCTTTGTTCCATATACATAAGACACATCCAATCCCATACGGGTATGCCAGGTCCTCTAGCACAAGGTAATGCAGAAATTGATTGATTATTGATTGGAA
>LOJH01027305.1:1712-14123 GCA_001685095.1 Ellobius talpinus
GCTAACTCTTATATCTTAATTTAACCCATTTCCATTAATCTGTGTATCACCATGTGGCAGTGACTTATCGGCAAAGTTTCGGCATGTCTGACTTCAGTGGTGACTCCATGACTCCCTGACTCCCTGACTCCACCCTTGTTTCTCCCAGCATTCAGTTTAGCTTTTGCCACCTAGTTCTGTTCTTCCCTGCCATAGGCTCAAAGCAGTTCTTTATTCATTTACCAATAAAAGCAACACATAGACAGAAGGACCTCACACACACACACTAAAAATAGTAACAATAATAATCATTTAACACAACCTTGACACTTTACATGAAGGTTCCTAATAGTTTCTTAGAGTGGGTATTATTATTGTCCTCATTTACAGTTTGAAGCTTGAAGAAATTGAATGATTTGTTTATGGTTTCTAAGACTTTCACATTTTTAGAATTCACATACTAAATGAAGGTTTTGCAGGCATCAGAGCCCATGGACTTTCCTGTGTCAGCGGTGTGTGTAGTAATTCAGATTTCATTTGTTCAAGCTTGCCATAGTCAAGAATTAGGTCTTTTTTTAGCTGCCTTATTTCTTACATGAGTTGGTACAGTTTTGACCCATCTTCATCCCACGAGTTTTCAGAGTAAATTGTTCCTCAGAACAAAGTAGAAGAAAGGCAGCAACTCTAAAGATTGCTAAAGACTCTCACCCTGCCCCTTCCCAAACACCTAGGCTACCCTTGCAAGGTTATTAGATGGCTCCTGACCAAGTTGCTCAGCACTAAATGTCAAACAGTCCCTCCTCTTTCTGTTTTGATTTGAGTTTGGCCTTGAACTGACTGTGTAGCTGAGGGTGACCTATAATCCCAAGCCATCTGTCTCTAGCTTCCAAGTGCTGGGATTACAGGAATTACCACCACACCCATTCCATTCTCCACCTCCTCTTTTCAATCCAAAGAACAGGAGGACCAACAGACAAGGATCACAGCACAAGCGCAATGATACAGCCTGAGAGAGGAAGAGAATTACATTTTCTTATGATGCCCTCCCTCCCTTCTTTCCATTCTAGTTTGTGTTTGTATTTTATGATTGGGTCTTGTGTAACCCAGGCTGGCTTCCACCCCACTGTGTAGGAGAGAACCTTGGACTCTCGATTCTCTTCCTTCTGCCTCCCGCATGCTGGGATTACAGACCTGGGCCACCATGCCTGGTTCAGTCTGTCTGTTCTTCATAGAGGATCTCCTATTATAGGTAGCTGGGGTTTTATTTTCTATTTTCTCCTTCAGGAGTAAATAATTAAACAATACTTTACTAGACTGGCATATTCTCTTTTTAAGAAGAAATAACAAAACTATTTTAGAATGCTTAAGGCAGAAAAGGCCAAGGTTTGATACTAGTCTAAATTACCACATTTTGTTTTACTTTATGGCTGTAAACCTTATTCTTGACTCTAAAGAAATAGAAGACAGATACCATGAGAGGATCATGGGTTTCCAAAAGAGGTAGTCTTGGATTTGAAACCGAACTTGGACACTTATTCTGTTGCCATGAATATCACTAAACCTGTGTCTTCATCCACAAAATGCTGATTGTAATACTTATTTATAGAATTATTGAATTAATTAAAAGAGATTACATATGAAATATTTTTTGATAGAATGAATTCCAGTAAATAACTCCTCTTGTCTATGTGATGATAGGAGAGATACAGCTTATGAGTCAGCACACAGTGCTGTTGGTGCTGTTGGTGCATCTCCTGAGTCAGCACACAGTGATGTTTGTTAGTGCTCCTAAGTCAGCACAGGGTGCTATTGCAGGCCTCATTTTAGATCATCTCCCCATTCACTACTGTAACCCATTGTTTTGTAAAGTCACTTGTTTCAACAGCACTTGAAGTGCTTACTAAAATACACAGTTCTAGACCACTGACCAAATAAAATTAAAATTCTGAGACTGTGTCCCAAAGCAAATGTATTTTAACTAGTTCCCTAGGCGATTCAAGTGTGTGTTTAGAAGGAAAGTCACCACGTTAGAGACTCAGACTGCTTCTTCAATTGCAGAGCTAAAATTCATATTCCAGTGAGGTTAATTTATTTATTCCCTTGAGGACTAAAAGTCTTCTCTGTATACAAAAGACATGTAAACAGATATAAATAACTGTCATTAAAATTTAGTAATACCTGGAAAATTATGTGCAAAACAATAACACAATGCTGGGTTATTGAGTAGCAATAACAAACTATATGAGAATTCAGAAAAGATTTTAAACACTGGGGACATTCATTTTTCCCACTCTACAAAAAAGAAAGGACAAGGCTGGTGCATCATGGGTGCATCTGAATAAATATAATGGCATAATTTTATGAGGAAATCATTCCCATTGCTTTACAAGATCTGTTGAAGGCCTTCAGCAGGGCTTTCTAAAGTTTCTCTATTATTCTGCACCTTCTCATGTTTACCCCTCTTTCACATACTCAGCCATATACATAAACAGGTATCTTTGGTCTTTCCAGAATATGGTTTGTTACATAGTGTTGACTGTCCTGGTACTTGCTCTGTAGACTAGGTTGGCCTCAAACTCAGAGATCTGCTTCCTCTGTCAACTGAACTACAATCCAACCACCTGTCTGTTTTGTATTCAGTCCTGGACCCTAAATCACAGAAGTGTCTCCTGTATTCAAGGTTGGCTTTCCAATTGACAGTCATCCCCAGGGACTTATATTTTAAGTTGACTCTTGTATCTGGCAGTTGATAGTAATCATCATGAGTTCCAGGACAGCAAAGGCCGTACACAGAGAAAACCGATCTCAAGAGAGTAGCTATCACAGACGGACTTGTCAAAGCATGAGAAGCCACCAGGGCTACACACAAAGAATCCCTACCACTAAAACCTGGGGAAAGAATGAGAAACTATAAGTATAATTATTAGAAATTCCAAGATAAAAATCTTATATAACTTTGTAATAGAAAAGTATTTTTGCATTAAAAAAATAAAAATGGAGAAAATTTGATGTAAATATATATCTCAAAAGATAGAATATATACACAGACAGAATGTATATACACACACATATGTGTGTATACATACACTTATATGTGTGTGTATACATTTTGTCTGTTGAGGAGTGTAGTGGAGCATCCTTTAATCCCTGTTCTCCAGAGACAGAGGCAGGTAGATCTTTGAGTTAAAGGTAAGCTTGGTCTATACCAGGCCTGACAGGGATACATAGTAAGACACTGTCTCAGAAGAAGATGAGGAGGAGGAATCTGCTTGCATGCACTTCTGTCCACTCAAAAAATACATAAGCAAAGTGAAAAAAAATCAAAAGATAAACTATGGGAAAACTATTTCTAAATTGTGCTTTAAATAACTGAGTTTCATTAATGTTTAAGGAATCTAAACAGGGAAAATCCTGCTTCAGAGGAAAACTATGCAAATAACATGGGCACCAAGTTCATGGAAAAGGACAGAAACCCTTAGGAACCAAGGATCAGCATCACCCTTCACAGGGAGGGTCAACTGTAGATCCATGCTGAAATAGAATATTGTAGCTATAACTTGACAAACGGAGAACATTAGTCCTCTGAGGGCTTCTGTAATAAATTACTACAAATAAAATATTCCCTTTAAAAGTTATTTTTGACACTTTTATTTATGCACGTGCCCTTGCGTGGGTTGACATGTTCCATATACACACAGCGTTCTTAGCTCCTTGCTGTGGGTCCTGCAGAACAAAGGGAAACCTCTTTTTTTTTCCTTTTTGGACAGCATATCACTCTGTGACATGGAACTCACTCTTTAGCCTAGGTTTCTGCTGATCTTCCTACCTCAGTGCTGCCTTCAAGAAATTTATTTTCTGTTTTGAGGGCCAGGTATGAAAAACAAAATGCATGTATTGACCAAGCTCTGTGGAGCAGAGCTGAGCTCCCTCCATGTGCACCAGAAATTCTGTCCTTGATCAGAACAGGTCCCTGTTTTCCTAACAGTACCCTCATGTCAACAGCAGCATCAGCATCCTCATGGCAACAGCAGCATCAGCCCCCTCATGGCAACAGCAGCATCCCTCTCTTTGCCTCTGTAGCACTTTGCCTTCTCTTCTGTTTCTGAATAATCTCCCAATGCTTGTTGTATGAGGATGCTTATGATGGCCTTTAAGTCCATGTGCATAAATCAGGACATTTCCTTCTGCAAAGACTCTTTCCTTCCCCCTTTTCTTCTTTGTAGGTTTCAGAGAGAGAGAGAGAGAGAGAGAGAGAGAGAGAGAGAGAGAGAGAAGCAGCATATTATGTCACATGCACACATTTACAGAACACCTGGCTTTTTAGTAAAAATTGAATCGGCAATTGTCATCACTACAACATATTTAGCCGTTGTACTTTCAGCAAGTTCTCTAATATTATATATTAATTGTGTGTGGATTGTTGCGTAACACTATTGCTGGAGAGGCATGTCTTCTCACCTGATAGGGAACTGACACAAAAGTAAGGATACCACTGAAGTCCAACTTGCTGAACCACCGGGTTTTATTCAGTTTCTTTAGAAATAGAGGTCAGGTGTTACTTCCAGGGCTACACCACCAAAAGCCCATCCCAGCATGGGTGACAACCCAGGAAAGCTGGAAACTGGTAGCTTGCTGTACAACTTACAGGGAACACAACAGGTTAGAGACTGCCTCAGGCAACTCAGGTAGACCAAGCCCTTCTGGGCATCTTGGCTGATCACTACTTTTTTCAGAAGTCTCGACTGATCTAAGACTCTTCTTGTCAACACTGCTTCTCTAAGAATCTCTCAACAATATTTATAGCTTGTATATGAATACTTGGGTAAGGAGGCGCTTAGTGAATCTGGTCAGTTTTAGGAACTTCCTGAAGTCATTGAGTTCCTTCTTCTCTGTGTTTAAGAAGCTTCACGGCAGTATGGAATACTTATCTCCCCTTAGAACATTTTATTGTTTTATTTCCCTCTATCATCCTGAGTCCTAATCAGGGTTCGTCTGGAACAGGACATTGCTACCCAACTTGATATATGGGTTAATTGTTTGTAACCTGGTCCATGTGGTGAGATTCATAAACATAGCTCCATAGAATTGAACATCATAGAGACACAGGAGAGAATGAAGAAACTCTGTTTGGTTTGGGAACCATGGCAACACTGTGACGTGAGAAGGCAGTAGAACAGATTTGAAAAGTGTAAATGTGGGGAAGGGACTAGGCTTTTGCAGCCCGTTTGTGTAAAGACAAATACAAATTGGTTGTAACTGCAGTCTCTGGTGATGAGTCTGCTCAGAAGGCCAGTGCTCAGGGGAGGGTGGGGTGGCAGTGAGTGCTTACTGAAAGGCGCTATCACCCTTCCGTACTTATGAACCACTGTTTTTTCTTATTTCTTTGCAAAAATTAAAGACAAAAAGGGACAGCTTTAGAAATCACATTGTCAAGCTCTTATGCAGAAAAGTATATACCTTTAAGGTGACCTAAAGTTGGAAGCCACTGTGCTTCAAGGATTACAGAGACTGGTGGGGGTGAGATTTGAAGCCATATCCTGAAATAACTGGAGTCTCAATCTGGCGCCATTAGTCCCCTCAGCCCTCCTACCACACAAGCAGACTCCTAGTACTGACCTTAATGATGTCAAAAAGACAAGTATGTTTTACTATTCTGTGGAGGCCCGAAGATGTGAGCATATTTCCACCTGGACCAAAGGCCAGAGAGTTGGAACTTACTTCATGTTATTGTGGTTCTACCTCAAACAAGGTCCACTTAGATTTCTGTCAGAGCTCTGCTCTCACAAGGCTATTGTCAACAGGTGTGGCTAATATCCAGACCTTGTACTCCAGGAATAGAGAAGTAGACATGTTCCTACCTCAAACAAAAATCTAAGGATCCAACCAAGGATCCAGTTCCTTTATGGAGATAACTTTGTATTCCACCCAGGGAGTGGTTTGCCTACAGAATGTTTTGGTCTAGGGTACGAGTGTGACTTGTTTTGTTCTAGCAACAGAATGTTTAACTGTGGATGTAGCCCACGAACTTCAATTGGTCTGTTCATTTCCTTGTATCTTGTTGATGCTTTTTTTTTTGTCTTACTCCTACCTTTTGGGGTCAGGGGTATTTAACGCAGTTGGAAATTAAACAAGGGGGGAATTTCAGTAATCACTGGAATTCCTTCCTGATACTATTCTATGTTTCTCTGTTTTAATAGTTTCATTTGCCTCTTCATATGCTTTACTAGTATTTTCTAAATCCCCACGCCTCTAGCCTGGGAAGAGGTATTTTTGTCGAGGCTGGTCCCCGATACCATTTTTGTTAATTTAAATATAAATTATTCTGTAGATGTTCCAACTACCGATGGGATCTACAAACAGCCCCCCTTCTGCACCTTGTTGAAGCCTAATCAAAGGTGTCCTCAATGGAAGCCCCAAATCTCACGCTCCAGCCGGGGTTGGTGGTGGGCTTTGCCAGCGGTAGAGGCAAAACCTGAATCAACAGCGGGTCTTTGGAGGAATGTGCTGAGCTCCTGCAAGTTGCATGAGGAGTGTGCGCCCCAAAGCGCTGCGTGCGTGTCTGCGCCCCTCTTCCCCACACACATTGGAAGCCGGTTAAGCTCCCTAGCGCTTTCCTCACAAGTGAAGTGGAGACGATAAAAACATGCTTAAACTCGTGGTTACAACATTATTTCTTAATTACCACAACTCAGGAGGCTGAGGACGGAGTATCTGGGGTACATATTGAGTTCCAGGATAGGTTGAACTACAGAATGAAGCTGTCTCAAAACAGAACTCCCAAACGCCAGATTTTATTTCTAGAAAACATATATAATATGTATATATATTTCAAAACTATTTAAAAGCAACAAAGTTCAGTGTCCTTATTTGCGTCACTCATTGATCAGTATTCCCCGACAATTTATTTGTGACGAATGTTCATTGCGGTACAAGATGTTTTGAGGTATTATGCCATTCCGCAGACAATCGCGCTTTTAAGTAATTTAGCACACACACAAACACACACACACACACACACACACAAACACACACAAACCCACGCGAATTACTTCCCCTTCCAGTCCTCCGGCCGTGTCCTTCCATCTCCCAGCTATCCCATCTCATCTTTATTACTCTAATTTGGAGCCTAGACAGGTAGAGGGCACTCAAGTGACACAGTTAGGGAACATGAATTGTAATTTTCTTGGTTGCGGCTCCTGCAGTTTACGCGCTCCGCATTCATCTAAAAAGTTCACGCTCAAGAACCGCTGTTGACGCACAGAAGCAAACAAGATCTCAGGGTTTAAATTGAGTTTACGGTTTTGATGGGCTGCTTCGCGGCTGTCGGTGGTTTCGTGCAGCTCGGGGCGGCGGTGTGGACAAGGCACACTGTTTCTTTGACTTCTGTTGAAAAAAAAATCTGACTTCGGAATGAGTGTAGAAGTGTGAAAACATTGGAATCAATAGTTTTGATCAAGAGCAGGGCATTCAGTGCCTTCTTAGCGCAGTAGGCAGCGCGTCAGTCTCATAATCTGAAGGTCCTGAGTTCGAGCCTCAGAGAGGGCAAATACTTTTGCTGATTAAAACTCCTATCCTGTGGAGTTTTACCATATGAAATCTAGATTCGGTCAACTGATACACACCGTAAACGTAATGAGGCTGTAGTCCTTCGAGATTTTTTTCCCTTTTATTTTAGTACCTCTTTTTTTACAAGATGGTTTTTAATATGCCTACCACAGTTACGTCATAAAAATCAATGTGTGCCTAGCATAAATCTCAGTTACCTCCTGACGCTCTAGAAAACTGAAACAAATGTAGAGACTTCAAATAGTTCAGATATGCTTCTCTTGTTCCGGTGAAGTTAGAGCCTCTGTTCACGGTAAGTCTCAGGCTCTGGGGATTTGGGGTCGTCTGGTCCAAGGTCCGCTGATGCAGATGTTAACCATAAGGTGGCGGAGTTTAAGAAAATGAACCACAGACCCCTTTGCTGGGTGCCTGTCTGCATCTAACAGTCTCTCACCAGAGAATTAACAAATCGGGAATTCCGTTAAACTTCTTTCACCCTCGGTTTGAGTTGCTAGGAGCCATGTTTAAAATTCAAGAGATTTAAGTGTAAAACCCATTAAAGCGGGTGTGGCCGTGCACACCTGGAATCCCTGTAATTCGGGAGACTGAGGAAGGATTGGCAAAAGTTACAGGCTGAGACCTTGTCTCAAAAATCAGCCTGGTAGATGGAGCTATCTGCTATACATTTCTGTTTATTACAATGCCACAATTTCAGGCCAAGATCTACTATAGGACATCAAAGTGGCTCTGTGTCATGACATAGCTTTAGCAAGTCCAAAGAAACATCTACATTATGTCCTGGGAAGGTCTTTTCGCCTAGGGGTCCTAGGACAAGCTGTTATGTCAGTGACACCACACGTATTGAATAGGACCTACCTCGCTAACCCACCATTGGGTGAGCAATAGCTCACTCCTGGGAGGACAAACTGACAACTAGCCACATTCTTTGTTCGGTCAACAGATACTATCCAAGCACTTTGCGTTTCTAGTTGAGGACTAGCTACCAGGGATCTTGGATTGAGTGTGTCTGGTGTCTATTGAATTTTTGCCCCACTATGACAGGGTTGGGCTAATGGTGTAGCTCAGTTGTAGACTACTTGCGTAAGCATGTGGACTTTGGGTTTCTGTCCAGCAGTGTAAGGGGGACAAGTGCACAGAGAGGATCTGTGAGCGACCAAACCATGCCTCCATGTGCTCCTCGGCAGCCCTAGCAGACACAGCTCTGCCTCTGGAGGGAGACCAAGCCCTGGCTGGTCCTGTCACAGTCGATGTGCATGATCGGCTTGCTCTCTTGGCAAATTGTTCAAGCCCTCACATAGGTGCTGAAAAACAGACCTCAGTCTGGAGCACCTTGCCTGTACAGCCTGTTCTTTACCCACCGTCATCCTGCCTCTGCTTCCTAAGTGCTGGGATGACATTCATGCACCACCATGCTTGGCTCCTGTTCCAGCATGAGTATGTGAGGGTGGTTTGCTGCTTTTCCTGCTGCGGTGTGTGCTTAGCCAACTCGGCTGCTCTTATCAGCCCTTAGCTGGAAAGAAGCTAGGACCCTTGCCTGCTGCGTAAGAGGGACGTACACACAGCAGCCGCAGGTCTTAACTGCATGACCCGATCGTGGCAATGGTAGTCCCTCTCATTCAGGTTTTCTTTAATTTTTTTTCAGTTAATTTTTTGGTTTTGGGGGGATGGGGGGGTTGGTTTTGCTTTTTGTGTGTGTTTCTCTAGTTTAGGGGGTTTTGTTTGTTTGTTTTGACTGTGTATGTCCTATAAATATACTTTCATTTATCAGTAAGTATTTTATAGGTTTGATGATATTAAAAATGGAATCTTCTTTAAAATTTAGATTTTAGGGAGCTGGAGAAATGGCTTAGTAATTAAGAGTGTCTGTTGCTGCAGAGAATCCCAGTTCAGTTCCCAGAACCACATCATACTTGCCTGTAGCTTCACCTCCAGAGGATCCCAGGTTCTCTTTTGGCCTGAGCAGGAATGCACACATGTGTTCACATATGAATGCACAAACACATAGATAAATAGCAAAATAAATGATTTTTAAATCCAACTTTTCTTTGCTTTGAATGCTGAACTTAAGGGCATCCTGCTCAGTAATGATGTATTTTTGCCATTTCCTATACCATCTGGATTGATTTGCTAACAATTTGAAGAACATTTTCTTTTTATGGAGAACACTGACTTGAAATGTGTCATAAATGTGTTTGCCTGGTTTGTTAATGCTGGCCTTCTAAAGTTGGCTCAGATATTTGTGCTAGGTGAAAAAGTACACACTTGGGAGGTGAAGACACAGGATCAGGGTTCAAGGCCAACCTGGGCTGCAAGAGACCCTTTTCCAAAACATAAAAGAATAAAACAAAACAGCAAACGTCAGTTACTTCTGCACTGAGTTTATTTCCAAGTAAAGTCACATTAATAACAGTAGGCACAGGGGATTAAAGACTCAACACATCTTTTGGGAAAGGGAAACACACTCACTAAAACATGCTTAGAATGTTTATTCATACATTTAAAATAAAAAGGGATCCAACATTTCTCACAAGCAATTATTTTAAAGATGAAAACAATGACCTCACCACATACTAAACTTAACTGACCCCTTGTTTATGGGTCAGATAGCCATTTCGGATATTTCATGGGGATTTATCCAGCAATGCCAGTCAACCCTACTCGATCAACTTGTCGCTGCCCATAGAGCTGACAGAATTTGCCACAGGTGCCTTAACCACCTGGTGTAGCAGCTGAGGGTTGAATATGGAGACTGGGACCTACATCAAGTCCCCACAAAATGGACAGAGATCCAGGCACAGTTAAAGGTAATTTTCTGATTGTTTTATGTTGCTACTTCTGGTACTTAGAGAGTGATTATGACAATGTCCGTTGAGTAAAAAAAAAAAAATTAAAAGCAGGGCCAGTGAGATGGCTCAAGGACTATGGGCACCAGCCACCACACCTGACAACATAACTAGTTAGTTCTGTGTCCCTAGAACTAACAAGCTAAGGAGAAAATAGCTCCCACAGTTTCTCCTCTGACCTCCATTTGCATGCACGCATGCACACACAAATAAAAAAATACATAAAAAAATTTAAGAACATTTGCCAGTGATTTTTGACAGGATACTCTCTAAGTGCCTGCCCCACATTCTTTCCTCAGTTCATCCCCACCCCAGACTTTCTCAGTAGCTGACACACTGACTTACTGTGTATTCATCTTTGTGTACCGGTCACTCCTACAACGGCATGTAAGATTCCCCAGAGGTTTTAGTTAGCTTTGCTCACAGGTGTATTTCCTCCCTTTGCCACATAAAAACAAACAGTGTTTGTTGAGGTAGTGGATGAGTCGATGGGGTATGAGGAGGCACCAACCTCTTACCTCTCCCTACAAACATCCTAGCTTTCCTTTATATTGGCTCACTGAACTGGAAATGTTTAGGTTCTGGATCATGTGTGTCTATGCATCTAATTGTGGTTGCGCCTAAATATCTTACTATGACTTAATGTAAATTTATGAAAAGTGACCAAGGTCCTGTCCATGCATTATTCTTTTACCAAGTTTTGAATTTGAATTATGTCACTAAAAATTGTCTTGTTTTAAAAAGTATGAGGACCATAACAGGTTACAATCTTGTAAATAAAGTAGCTTTTTAACAATTGCGTCTTATGTAGGAAAGATGCGAAAATGCAAGGCCCCACTGGGAGTCGAACCCAGGATCTCCTGTTTACGAGACAGGCGCTTTAACCAGCTAAGCCATGGAGCCACGTGGCAGCAGGTATGAAAGACGGGTGAATCTATCCCATTTTATCTCTATTTGATGAGGAAAAAATAGCTTCCGTGATCTGGTGATGCCCATTTTCGGCACAGAAGAATCAGCTGTGAAAAGATGCTGCATTTTCTACAGTCAAGCTGAAAGCATCAAACATGAAAATTCCCAGTGTCAGATATTTTCCTCTTATCACAAAGATACTCATTTCACAAAAAAAGACATCCGGCTATGGAGTGACAACGGCCATCTACGATAAAGTCGATAAATGTGTAGGCGCGGCGCTTGTGCATGCTGTGTGAGTCTTTGGCCTCTTCAAAGAGCTATAAAAAGTAAATCATATGCAGCGTTCTCGCTTGCCAGATTTGCTGGCGACTGGGTATAAAGGCGATCTTTAGGTACAGTTGTCTGCGGGTTTACACCCTCTTCGAACTTCGTAAGATCGATTTCAGGGACCATAAAGACGTTCTCACGCAGAGCCTCTGGAGCGAGGGGTTGGGGAGACTGGAGCCTGCGCTGTGGTCACCCTTCACTTTATAATATCATGTAGAACACGGATTCCCAGTACGTACAGTTGGTTGAAAGGCTGGGGTGGGGGGGGTAGCTGCTCTCATTAAAAACAACAAATTCTGTGGTGGTGTACACCTGCAATGCCAACACTCGAAAGACTGAGGCAGGAGAATTGCCTTGAGCCGGAGGCTGACCTGGTTTACATAGCAAGCCTCTGCTTTAAAAATAAACAACCCCCAAACGCAACTCTCTGCCACAGACCGCAGAGTGCAGCAGGGAAACTTGGAATGTCCTGGGACTGAAGGGACAGGTATGGGCTCAGGACCCCCAAGACCAAGACCTCAGCACAAAGGAGATTTATTTGCCCCGGAGAGACAAAGGTCCTGGAATAAGAATCAAAGTCTGGAGACAGAGGACAGGACGAGGCAGAAGGGGGGGAAAGGGATATTGGGGGTGGGGTGAGGCGAATGATTGCCTCTAGATAGAAAGTACACCGACATAGGAGGTTTATAAAGATAAAAGGAGAAACCCCATGTTAGGATAAGGTGTTTAATTTTGATTGAGCATCTTAATTAGGGTAACCAAAAGGGAGCTTTTGATTGTTGGA
>LOJH01027306.1:0-10188 GCA_001685095.1 Ellobius talpinus
CTCATTACAGATGGCTGTGAGCCACCATATGGTTGCTGGGGATTGAACTCAGGAAGAGCAGAACTTTGGAAGAGCAGAACTTTGGAAGAGCAGGCAAAGCTCTTAACCACTGAGCCATCTCTCCAGCCCTGTTGAACACTTCTTTAAGTGCTTCTCAGCCATTTCAGTTTCCTCTATTGAGAATTCTCTGTTTAGATATGTACCTTCTTTTTAAATTGGATTATTTGGTTTTTGTATATCAAGTTTCTTGATTGATATATATATATATATATGATATTAAACCTCTCTTGGATATGTAACTGGTAAAATCTTATTCCATTCTGTAGGCTGCCACTTTATCTAATTGACAGTATCCTTACAGAATCTTTTCAGCTTCATAAGATCCCATTTATTATTGATCTTAGTGCCTCTGCTATAGGTGTTCTGTTCAGAAAGTCTTCTCTAGTGCCAATGTATTCAAGGCTATTCCCCACTTTCTATTCTTTTAGGTTCAGTGTTTCTGGCTGAGGTCTTTGATTCACTTAAATTTGAGTAATATTCAGGGTAACAAATATGGTTCTATTTGCATTCTTCTACACACAGACATTCAGTTTGACCAGCACCATTTGTTGAAGATACTGTCTTTTTTCCAGCATGTATTTCTGACTTACTTATAAAAACTCAGGTGTATAGGTGTGCTGATTTGTGTCTGAGTCTTCAATTCAATTCTATTGATCAATATATTTACTTTTAGGCCAGTACCATGCTGTTTTCTATTACTATGACTTTGTACTATAACTTGAGATAAGTACTGGTGATAACTTCAGAAGTTCTTTTATAGTTAAGGATTATTTTAGCTATTGTGTGTGTGTGTGTTTGTGTATGAAATTGAGAATTGTCATTTTGAGATCTATAAGTACTGTGCTGAAATTTTGAGGGGAATTACATTGGATCTGTAGATTGATTTTGGTAGGGTGTCTATTTTTGCTGTTAATCCTACACCTCCATAATTATGTATATTTTTTCATCTTCTGTTATCTTCAAATTATTTATTCAAAGGCTTGAAGTTTTTGTCATGCAAGTCTTTCACTTCCTTGGTTAGAGTTATCACAAGATACTTTATATTATTTGAGGCTATTGTGAAAGGTGTTGTTTTCTGATTTCTTTCTCTGTCATTTGTATCTAGGAAGGGTTTTGATTTTTGCAAGTTAATTTTGTATCCAGCTACTTTGCTGAAAGTACTTATTAGCTGTAAGAGTTCCCTAGTGGAACTTTTAGGGTCACTTATGTATACGATCATACTGAAGGCTTAGTAAGTCACAAAACAATCCCACACCAGTTTGGGATTATGATTAATAAAAGGGTTATTTATTTAAGGAGAAAACTTACAGATCACTGTCCTAGACAACAGCCCTCTGAGTGAACAGGAATGGAGTCTAGCAGCCGGAAGCAGGAGCCGGAAGCAAGAGAGCAAGAGCAGGGCTACCGCTGCTTTTTAAAGCAAAAGAGACCACACCCAAGTGGGCTGGTATCTTAAAGGCTCTTGGCTGAAGGAGTGGAAGGAGCTCCCACAGCAATCATACCATTTGCAAATAAAGATACTTTGACTTCTTCCTTAACACTTTGTAACCCCTTGATCTCCTTTAATTGTCTTACTGCTCTAGTTAAAACTTCAAAGTTTTATATTGAATAGATATGGAAAGAGTGAACAGTCTTTTTTCTAATTTTAGTGGAATTGCTTTGAGTTTTTCTCCACTAAGTTGATGCTAGCAGTGAGCTTGCTGTAAACTGCCTTTATTATGTTGAAGTATGCCCCTTGTATTCCTAGTCTCTCCAGCTGGCCCACTCCTTTGCTTTCTCCCCCTCCCACTAGGTCTGGCTCCTGGCTCCCAATTTGCAATGAACTTATAGATCCATCAACCCTAACTTAAAAGACCAGACCTTTACATAGTACTGGGGGAGGAGACCAGACAAAAACAAACAGGGCTTGGAGCAGAGGAAAGAGAAACAGGGAATGAAGAACCTCTTTCCATTTCCCTGATCACCAGCAGTATTTGTATAGTATATTGGAATCTAAGATACCTTTAGGGGGCCATTGGGATTGATTATCTAAGGGATATTGCAGTCAGGCCCTTCAGGTAGGGTGGCAGGTATAGAAGCTGGAGATTTTCTAAAAGGCACATCCCCAGGGGGAATGAGATGGTATGGAAGACACCATTCCCATGGATGATGGGGGTGGGAAAACAGTCTGGACTTGGGGGCATCCTCAGGACTCATGGTAGACCAAATGAGACCAAGTTGTTCAGTGGGTCATTACCACATTCAGTGGGAGTTGGGGCTAACAGCCCAAAGAGAGACTTAGCACCTGGTACCAGGGCTTTTGTGGAGGTCAGAAGGTGAGGAGGCCAAAAGGTGAGGATGAAAACCAAGTTCTGTGGGAGTTTCATCCACAGAAAAGGGTTGGGGAACAAAGTCACAAAAGCCATGAGGGTCAGCCAGTGGTGGGACATGCCTTTAATAGTAGCACTTGGAAGGCAGAGGCAGGCAGATCTCTGTGAGTTTGTGAGTTCAAGGCCAGCCTGATCTACAAAACAAGTTTCAGGATAGCTAGAGCTATTACACAGAGAAATCATGTCTCATAAAAACAAAACAACAACAACAACAAAAATCCACGAGGGCCTAGACGAGCTGTGGGATTATGGGCATCTCTAAAGGGAAGACAGAAGAAGGGGGCAGGAAAGGGGTGCAATCGCCTAGTTGGTCCTAAAGAAACAGCAGGATTGCAGCTCCAAAGGTGTTGGCGGGGTACAGAATCAGGTGAAGAGGGCCAACTATAGCCTTAACAACCATGGCTGGGAGTATCTACACCTCCAAGAGTACCAGAGGGATGCTGGGTGTTCAACGGTGGTCACTTCCACGGACCCAGGGAATTGTTTACCCCAACCAAAGGGAAACTTAACTAATCACTGCTGGTGGGTGGGGTGCCAAGCAGTCGGTGAACCAGAAGGTTGTTGTGGGTAGACCAGAGATGAGAGGTAGGGTCCCAGTGTGGCTCAGACCCCAAGGGGGGGCACAGGCACCGGAAGAGAATATCTGAGTCATAAGTTACATCTCTGAGGGGAAAGGTTTCCCCAATGCAAGTGTGCAGCTCTGAAAGGAAAGGTATCCTGGCAGTCAGGAGCCAAGGAATACCACAAAGTCACACTGTACAACAAACCTCACACAAGAGATTAACTGGGAAAGACACAAGAATGTGGCTGTCTCTACTTGGGCAAGAAGCATCAAAAACCTGAGTGGGAGGCAGGCTTTCTATAGGTTTCTTGGGTGGGGTAGAGCTTTCCAGGATGGTCTGGGATTGGTGGGATTTTGTGACCTGATATTAGGGCAAGATCAGGGATGGTGGAATTCTGTGGCCTAATTTCGGGCTTTTTTTTTCTTTTTTTTTCTTTTTTTTTACTATAAGGCATAGCTTGACTGTCTGTCACTTGAAGAACTGAAAACAGCCCATGGCCATTAGAGTACTCTGGGGGCAGGGCCTGGCTACTTATGCCTCAGGGAGTTTATAATCCCTGCATCTCTGGGATGAAGCCTACTTCTCAGATTCAATTTGCCAGTATTTTATTGAGTATTTTGGCATCTATATTCATTAAGGGAAACTGGCCTTTCTTTGTTAGGTCTTTATGTGGTTTGGGTATCAGGGTAAAATGTAGCCTCATAGAATGAATTTTGTTTCTATTTTGTGAAATAATTTGAGGGGTAATAGCCATAACTCTTCTTTGAAAGTCTGGTAGAATTCTGTGTCAAAACCATCTGGCCCTGGGCAATGGTTTGGTTGGGAGACTTTTGATGACTTCCTCTGTTTCACTAGAGGTTATAAGTCTGTTTATCTAATTGTTTATTGTTTATCTGATCTTGATTTAACTTTAGTCATTGGTATTATCTATCAAGAAAATTGTCCATTTCTTTTAGATTTTCCAAATTGGTGAAGTACAGGTTTTTAAAGTATGTCCTTACAATTCTCTGTATTTCATCAGTGTCTGTTGTCATGTCCCTCTTTTATTTCTGATTTTATTAACTTAAATACTCTTTCTCTACCTTTTACTTAATTATGGATAAGGGTTTGTCAATCTTACTGATTTTCTCCAAGAACCAACTTTTCTTTCATTGACTTTTTGCGTTGTTCTCTTTCTTTCCATTTAATGATTTCAGCCTTTAGTTTGATTATTTCTTGCCATCTACTCCTCTTGGATGTGATTACTTCTTTTTGATCTAGAGCTTTCAGGTGCACTCTTAAGTTGTTAGTATGAAATCTAACTAGGTTTAAAATCTAGTATGTTTGTTTGTTTGTTTTTTCTTATGTAAGCATTTAGTGCTATGAACTTGCCCTTATAACTGCTTTCATTGTGCCCATGAGTTTGGGTATGCTGTGTATTCATTTTAATTCAACTCTTAAAATGTTTTAATTTCTTTATTTCTGTCTTGACCCACTTTTGTTCAGAAGAGAGTTATTCAGTTTCCATGAGTTTGAAAGCTTTCCGCTGTTGTTGATAGCCAGCTTTAATCTACTGTAGTCTGATAGGAACCGGAGTTATTTCCATTTTCTGCTATCTGGTGAGACTTGCTTTGTGACTGAGTATGTGGTCAGTTTGGGGGATGATTCCATGAGGTGCAAGAAGAAGGAATATTATTTTGTGTTTGGGTGAAATGTTCTGTAAGGTCCATTTGGTTTATAATTTCTGCTAGCCCTAACATTTCTGTGTAGTTTTTGTCTAGATGATCTGTCTATTAGTGAGAATGGGGTATCAAAGTCTCCCATTATCAGTGTGAAGTGTCTGTTACCAGAAGCAATGGACAGCTTCACTTCAGTGGCGTGGAATAGAGGATCAAGACATCAACTCACAGAGCTTCACCCGCCTGATTCTCAATAAAGCTGCCATAACCATGCTGAAAAGACGTCTTCAGTGAGCAGTGCTAGGGAAGTGAGACCTCCACAGGTACAGGGGTAGAACTAGATCCCCGTCTTTCACACTGCACAAAATCAACTCAAGATTAGTCAGAGACCTTAATGTAAAATTCAAAACAGTGAACCTACTAGAGCAGTGGTTCTTCCTAATGCTGCAACCCTTTAATACAGCTCCTTATGTTGGGGTGACCCCCAACCATAAAATTATCTTCATTGCTACTTCATAACTGTAAATTTTCCAGTGTTATGAATCATAATGTAAATATCTGATATGCAACCCCTGTGAAAGAGTCACTCAACCCCAAAGGGGTTGTGGCTCACAGGTGAGGCCCACTGTGTTAGAGGAAAATAAGCAGAAAATACTTGAGGATCTGGGCATAGGCAACAACTCTCTTAGTAGAACACTACTAGCCCAGGAGCTACTGGCAAGAAAACTGGAACTGCATCAAAACAAAATTTTCCATCCTGGGAGAGTAGCAATACTGAAGTGAAGAGGCCATCTGCAGGATGTGCCAGGACTGTCTTAACTCCCCAGGATCTGTGCTCTGCCTTTCCAGTCAGCCTTCCTTCTTCTCAACTTCATATCTCTCCCAGCCAAACTTACCGAGGCCAGTTAGTGCTGCTCATATCCTCGTGGCCTCCCCCCTGGAGCATGGTCGGCCTGCTAGGGACCACATCCCTAATTACAATTTACTCTTCTTTATTGAAGAGCCATCAACAGCTCTCCAGCTAGGGGAGGGGAGCTTCTGAGCCCGCCGCTCCTCTATGCTGGAATGTTGAATGGCTTCGTCTTGTACAGGTCTTGCGCAGTCAACCATAAATACAACATAAATTCATAGTTTATGTTCATAAATACAGCAGCCCTGCCTCATCCAGAACACAGTTTCACCCCAGTCAGTCCTCCCCAACCTGGTTCTTAACATCTTTTTCTTTTAATTAAAATATAATTATACCATCTCTTCCCATTCCATTTCCTACCTCCAACTCCTACCATGCTCTCTACTCCCTCGCAAATTCCAAGCCTCTTTTGTTTTAATTGATATGGTTTATGCCACTACATAAATACAAGTGGCTGAGTCCTTTTAATATCACTTCTCTGTACATAATTTCAGGGCTGAACACTTTGGAACTGGATGGCCAATTGGATAGTTCATCCTTGGGGGAAGACGGCTTCTCCTTGTCTTAGCATCCCACAGTAGCCTTATCTTATCTCGGGGTAGAGCCTATGGGGTTTTTCCTTTGCATGCTAGTCTGCCTATTGGTGTTGTTCTTGTTTGGGTCTTGTTTAGGCAGCCATATTGTTGAGGTATCATAAGTGAAGCCTCCCTTTCATTTCATAGCAGATTTCCTGGTCCTCTGGATCCAATCTTTCCTCCTCCTCTCCCATGATGCTCCCTGAGCCTTAGGTACAACAGTTGTATTGTAGATTTATCCCCTGAGGCTGGGCACATGGGACCAGTTTTTCTCTGTATTTTTACCAGTCATGTTTTTCTGTAATAGCCTGTGTCCTTTGCAAAGAGAATTTTCCTTCATGAGGGGGAAAGCTATGCCTATCTGAGGGTATAGGATTAGGTATTTAGAATAGTTAGGGGTCATACTGGCCTACTGAGGTTGGAGGTTCTCCTCCGAGATCCATGATCTCACTAGCTCTGGGCGGTTGGCTGGGTTTACAGCACCAGGCATAATGCTCAAATCCTCCCATTGAGTGGACCTCATGGCTCTTACATCTTAAGAGATTTATTTAAGCCAATATAGTCAGACTTTTACTTGAACATGTAATAAAGATGGAAATTCTAAGAATGACACATTTGGGGTTGGAAGATTTTTTTGAATTATTCTTGTCTCTTTTTTGAGATTATAATAGAGTTCCATGCTCCCCCTTTCACTTTCGTCCCTCCAATGCCCACATAACACTTCTTCCTTGCTCTCTTCCACATTCATGCTCTTGTTCGCTAATTGTTGTTGTTGTTGTTGKTGKTGKTGGTGGTGGTGGTGGTGTGTGTGTGTGTGAGAGAGAGAGAGAGAGAATTACCAACTACACAAACACAACATACTCAGTCCATATATGCTACTTGCATGCACATGTTTTCAGGGCTGACCATTGGTACTGGATAGCCGTTGCTGTGCTCGTCCCCAGGAAAGACTATCTCTCCCACTCTCAGCGTTCCTCAGTTGCCCCGAGTTCTTTGTGCAGGGCTGAAGCCTTGAGAACTTTCCTGTCTGGATTTTTATTTGAACATATAGAAAAGGTGAAGATTCTAAGTACGGCAGCTTCGGGATTTATACTAAGTCGAAGCCCAGTGTGCATTTCACACTTCTATCACATGTCCATGTACTTGCCAATTTCAAGGACTCAGTTGGTCACAATAGCTGCCATGACAGGCACAAGTCTGAGCTTTGATTTATTCCTCACACAACTTGTCCTTTTCTGAAATTGTATTCAATTGCTTGCTTATAATCTGCGTATCCTGCTGAATGGGATATTCCTATGCAGTATGAAGACAGCTCCAGTGCTGGGCCAGTGATTGACAGAGAGTAAACAACACACATCTGGATAGTGACTGGATGTTTTCACTCAGAGAGCTTGCTAGCAGCACTCTCTGCTGCAGAGATGGAAGCATCTTTTAGAGATGACAATATGTATTGAACACCTCAAAATGCACAATCATTGGCCCAGTTATTCCAATTTTAGGAACTATTCCATGGAAATTTTAGCAGTATGCATACATATTGCTCAGTATAATACAAAATTGTTCATTGCAATATTTATAAAAAATCATAAGCATCCTTACTTATCCAGCTATAGAGTAATAATTAAATCATCATATATACATAGAAATGAATATATTGCTTCAATTAAAATACTTAAGCCTGTAAAGTGGTTTATATGGATGAGAAGAGTCAAATTGTGTGAGTTATTTATAAGCATGCATTGTTAAAAAAACTAGGAATAATAATTATGATACTAAGTATAGTCTAGGTGATGGTGTAGGCCTCTCATCCCAGCACTCGGGAGACTAAGACAGGGGGACTGAAAGGAGGCCAGCCTGAGATATGGTGAATTCAAGGCCAGCCTGGAATATGGTGAATTCAAGGCCAGCCTGGGACATGGTGAATTCAAGGCCAGCCTGGGACATGGTGAATTCAAGGCCAGCCTGGGTTCCAAGATAGACTCGATCTCCATAATAAAATTAGAACCCACATAAATGGCATTAAGAGCTGTTCATGTATGTGTGAGTGTGTGCACACACACATACACATGTCAAATAATAAAAATAAATCTTAAAAAAGTACTTAGAATAATATGTGCCAGGCCTTAGGCTGAGAAACTTCATATGCCCTGTTCTCTCTGCCTTAAAACTATTTTCTCTCTAGAAATCTGTGAGGCTCCCTTTCTTCAAAGTCAAGTGGTACTCCCTCAGAAAACTTTTTGTGACCATTTCATTTGAAACGGCACCTTCTACCTTGACTCTGCTGTAAGCTTCTTCCGGGTACTTACCAATGCACTATTCAATCACATGATTGACAGGCCGCTGGGATTCAGGGAATGTGCTGGCCATACCCTCTACATATGAAGACTCCTCATCAATTATGATTATGGGCCAAGGTTTATTCATTTCCCAGTCACTTGGGACATGCTATCTTTTCCAAAAAGCTTCTACTGTTCTTCTCAGAAGTAAATCACTTCCCTCCTCAGACTAGTACTGTGTTACATACATGTCGCCTGTTTATGCCACCTTTTCACCCACAGCGTGAGCTCCTCTCCTTGTTGGACCCTAGAGTCCAATCACTGAGAAGGGGTCTCCCCCAAGAGACCATCTTTCACACCACAGCTGATGTAAAAGCATGAGGATTTTAGTAATTCTGTCATGACAGGGTCTTCCCGCATTCGGGAGGCTAGAAAGACCCAGAATGGCTGGTGCAGGCTATTTTTAAAAGAAAAAGCCACTGAAGGAAGGGGGTGTCTGGGTTCTTTAACTATTATGATTGGCTTATTCATAAGGGCTATTACCAATAATTGGCTGGAGAGTGGTTGCCAGATCAGATGAGGTAAGGGGGAAACATCTGAGGGCCACTTTGCCCCTTTCCTAGGGCCTGAGTCAAAACATCAGTAACTGAGTCAACACCTGAGGGTTATCTTGCCCCTATTCAATAACTGAGTTCTATTTGGTGAACATTCACAANTTGGCTGGAGAGTGGTTGCCAGATCAGATGAGGTAAGGGGGAAACATCTGAGGGCCACTTTGCCCCTTTCCTAGGGCCTGAGTCAAAACATCAGTAACTGAGTCAACACCTGAGGGTTATCTTGCCCCTATTCAATAACTGAGTTCTATTTGGTGAACATTCACAAGGACTCAGGGAGATGATGGAAAGTTCCCAACATTTCAGTACGTGTGTGGGCAATTGTTAGGTCCTTGGTTCCCAGGGGAGGGGGGGAGCAGCATTACTGCTGAGACTGAGAGGGCTCAGAATTGTCATAAATGGCTTCAGAATTGTCTTAAAGTTCTACATCCTCAGTGTAGCCTGTCAGTATTGTATAGGAAGGTCCTGAATGGTGCTTCCGATTTAGTAGGCACGCCAGAACTGCTCACTGGATGAGTGAAGGCATGGACCACAAGCTCGGGTGTTCAGGAACTCCAATTTCCCTCTTTGCCTCAAAAGAAATGGCTTTTCACTCAAAAGAGATCTTTTCCACTGTTCTGCTTATTGAGAACAACAACAAAAAAATGCAAGAATCAAGTTGATTTAAAGTTCAGTTTCCAATGAAGACTCCCAGGAGTGCTCCATCTTTAACATCTAAGGTCCTCAATGTCCATCCTTCCTCCCAAGTGTCCAAGATGGTGCTCTGAGATGCCCCTCATAGATTAGATAATAATTTCTCTCAAGATTTCAATTCTGTCTCTCCCTTCTATGTTTCCCCTTTTAGGCATTTATGGCTGAAATGCAGGTGGTGGCTGAAATTCTTCAGTACCTGGTTCAGAGACCCGAGGATTACCTAGAGAACATTGAAAACACTGTGAAACTGTATAAGGACATACTTCTTAGTGCTTTAGAAGTAAGAATGGGACCTTGCTAATGTGGGAATGTTGATGCTTGTGATTTGTCTGTGGCTAAATGGTTTTCAAGTGTCTTTGTTTGATGAAAGACCCAGAAAAGGCTGTGACCTCCACGTCTCTTCCTTTTTTTAAAGGTGTACTTAGAGAGAGAGAGAGAGAGAGAGAGAGAGAGAGAGAGAGAGAGAGAGA
>LOJH01027307.1:836-11287 GCA_001685095.1 Ellobius talpinus
CTAGAGTATTAATAAGAACCTGAAAAGTATTTTTAGATACCATCTGCGGTTTCAGGACCTGTGTCTCATCGTGCCACTGATCTTCCAGCGATTGTGGTCCATTGGAGCCCCATCATAGTTCAGGGCTTGGATACTTCCCTCAGAGTTTTCAGCTTCCCTTTCCTGTCGCCCTTCATGGTGTACACAGTCCTACACATTCAGACGGTTATACCCCCACCCTGCCCTTTGAGATACAAGCTCTTAAATCCTTAAATTCCACCCACCTATGTAGTCTTTAGCAATGGCATGAATTGTGCATTAGCTCTGTCTTTGTCATTACTGCAGGCCCAGTCGCAGAGCCTGACAGATGTCCGTATATAGTAAATGATTACCGCGTGGAAAACATGCAGGCAGTATGAGCCTCCTACAGCCACTACGACAGACTGCTTCACACATAGTTGCTGAAAGCAATATAAATGGATTCTGTCACATTTTGGAAACTCGGAGGTCAAAAGTGTGGCATTAGCAGGACCCCCCTCCCTGTGCAGGCTATGAAGAGAGACCTCCTTACTTCTTCCAGCTTCTGGCCTTGTGCAACTCTTGGCTTGAGAGACACAATTCCAAACCCAGCATTCTTTATATGGTTGTCTGCTGTGTCCTCCCCTTTTAAACACAGCCATGATTGCATCTGTAGCACATGCCCAGTCAGGAAAGATTTCATTTGGAGATCTTTAACAAATTACATATGCAATTCTTACTTAAAACAAACAAACAAACAAAATACCCCAAAAATACCCCCCCAAAACAACACTGCATTCTAAAGTTTGATGCAGACATGAATGGGGGAGGGCATTTCCTTTCTCACTGTGTGACCATCCCACGCCATCCCTGCCCCCTCACCAGCTAAAGTTCATTAGAAAAGCTGGCTTCATCATTAACGTTTATAGCAGAATCCTTCTCAGCTGCTCAATTACAGCTTAATTCCCAAGATCAAAATAACACCTTAGGGGAGAGAGTCCTCAGTGATTATTCTTATTGGTGAAACAGGGAATATCTTTAGAAAATAGTTATACTCAGGAGAATAGAGGGAACTGGTTAGCTTCCCAAGACTCTGAGCCTGTGGGAACGATCGTGCAAGGCATGACTTCCAAACTTGAAGTGATATTGACCTCAATTCTATGTATCAATGTGAAAACAGAAGTCTATAATTTTGAAATCTGCAATCATGCAATCACCTGTGAGTAATTAAGTAGGTAAAAGCCGTCACTTGGCCCAACAACAAACATTATCACAGATAACTGTGCACTCTGCAAAGGTGTCTTGGAAGAATATGAATCTAATTCAGTCTATTCCAGAAATATTCAGTATCAAGTACCTTAGGCCAACTCTCTCTCTTCCCACTTTAACTACCAATGGATATGTGGTAGTGATTTTCATATCTCTAATGATTATATTTTTCAGAATATTCCATGGCCCAAATTTCCCTTGGTCTTTACCACACACCCAACCATTGCCAGTCAGATGTAACCATGAAATGAAGCTGTGGCCACTGTGGGTGATCAGATGATCTGACTTTTTCTGCCTTTTCCCCTTTGTTTTGGCATTGTTATAAACAAATATAAATACTCCGTTAAAATGTCTTCCCAATGGAGACGTTGACACATTCTGGGAAGGTAGCATGTCTAGCCCTGGCAGAGGGTAGGTAGAGGTTAGTAACCCTGGAGCTTGCCATCAAGGAGCTCGGGTTTCAGAGGGGAGACAGACATGTAAATAAATAATTACCATATAGAGGGAAAGCTTAGATAATAGAACTCTCTGTTTGGTTCAGAAATAGTACCCCAAATCCCTCAAAACAATAACAAAAAGCAGCATGCTAGATCTATTTGCACACTGAACAGGGAAGGCTTCCAAGGTATCAGAGCAGAATTTTGAAGGGTAAATGGGAATTTTCCAGACAGTCAGTCTTGGTGGAGCATTTGGGGGAAGATAAAATGATGGGCAAGTGTGCACAGGAGAAAGGACTGACGGGATTTTTCTTGGATTCTAAGAGTGATTTGCTAATGCTAGGACAAAAACATTAGTCTGGTGGCTGGAGATCCAGCTCCAGAACAAGTCAAGACAGACATAAAGTCTCTCCATGTCACCAAAGGACTTTAGATGGAGATCAATGATATGGTTGGGTAAGTGTCTCCCCAAAGTCCTTGTGCTAAAGCCTTGATTGCCAACTTGTGGCATGTTGTGAGAGGCTGTATATTTGTTTGGACAGTGGCCTGGTAGGAGGAAGGTAGGCCATTGTGAACACATCCACAATGGGAACCATGGGAGCTTGATCCCTTCCTCTTGTCTTTCTCTTTGCGGCCATGGGCTGAACAGTTTTGCTCTGACACTGATCACACCATAGTGTGTTGCCGCAGGTCCGATGCTCTGGTGTCAACAGCCTCTGAAGCTCTGAGTCCAAATAAACCCTTTCTCATTGTAAGCCAATTGCCTTGGATATTTACAATAATAAAATCTATGGCTTAAAACCAATGAGGATTTACCAAACAGGCTTAAACCTTTGTGCAGGGTGTTTGTAGTGGCGGTAAGGGGCATATGGGCAAATGTTATGTAAACTTACTAGTGTCATTCTTGAAAGAATATTAGACAGGTTCCCAGAAACATAAACAGTAGCTTATTATATTCCTTCACGTCAAAGAAAGATTATGTTAAACCCCGAGCATAAGAGACTCCATAGCCGCACAGAAAAGTGACATATCTTTAACTATATCTCAGCAGAACAAATGTGAAATAGTACTTAAGATTGTGAAGTAACTGTTTTATCCAATTCTTTGATTTTTCTATTGAATTTCTGATGGTCTGTAATAACTTTGCAATGAAGATAAAAAAAGTTTAATAAATGTTAAAATAACATGCATTGATGACCTTTGGTATCAGTGTTGTTTTTTAAGAGAAAATTTAAAATGCACATCTCCATGATTAACCATATTTTTTCCCCTCTGTGTAACAGTCCTAGCTGTCCTGGAACTAATTCTGTAAACCAGGCTGGCCTTGAACTCACAGAGATCTGTCTGCCTCTGCCTCCCTAGTGTTGGGATTAAAGGTGTGTGCCACCACTGCTCAGCAGACAAATTATATTCTTATCCAGCAAATCGCATTCGGACACTGTCTCCTGATATTGGTGCCAAAGAGAGATCATGTGACTGACTGGAAGTATCAGGCCAGGAAAAATCCGTGAGTGTAGACCAGTGCTCACTCTCTGCCGTGTTCTCTCTGGAACTCACAGAGGGTTCTAAGCAGGAATTTAAACAGGAGCCAGGTGCATACACATTGCTACATGGGAAAACTGTCCATTAAACAAGCTTAGCTCTCATTCTGGGTATTAAGAACTGTTGGAAAACAGAAATCCGTTTCTCTAAGTTCGGCTTTTAAGGCCTTCTGGTGTGTGTCATCTGCCTACTCTCTAATTATCTCCTCAGTATAGCAGGCTTCCTTTGGGGCCACAACCAGATCCCAAATCATGACACAGGGGCTTAATATTAGTTATGAGTGCTCGGCCTTATCTTATGCTCATTTCTTCCTAGGTCTTATAACTTAATCTGTTTCTCTTTATCTACACGTTGCCTCGGGGCTTTTTACCTTCTTTTCTTCTGTAGGTCCTGCTTTCCCGCTTCTGTGCCTGGCTGGAGGACGCCCAGCTTCTGGCTCTGGGTATGTCCCTCTCTCTGTCGGTATCCCTTCCTATTTATTCTCTCTGTCTGTCAGGCCCTCGTATACCTCTCCTGCCCAGCTATTAGTCATTTAGCTTTTCATTAGACCAACCAGGAGCCTTAGGCAGGCAAGGTGAAATGAATGTGATACATCTTTACATAATTAAGCACACGTCCTTACAGTGATAAACAAATGCAGTGCAAACGTAACACACCTTTGCAGAGTTAAAGTGATATTTTGCAGCATAAACAAATGTAAGACATCTTTACATAGTTTCAGTTGTTTCCACAACGCCTCAGTGTTTAACGAGCAGTTTGCCTGTGCAGCAATGTGTAGGCACCTGGCTCCTGTTTAAACAGTGTAAAGATAGCAGTAGCTTCCACCCTTCAGGTTCATATCCTGTGGGTTTGGCTTTGGAACAATAGATCCAGGCACAGACCCTTCAATATATACAGTCAGCTCATCCCTTCATTTCACTGGTTTCCTATCAGTGAAAACCACTAGATTTAGGTGTGGGTGTGGGGACTGAATAAGGTTAAAGAAATTCTGTAAATGGAGCAGGAATTGTTGAATGTAAACTTCGAATGGTTAACTTTCGTGGTAGGAAAACTGCGATTCAGTAAAGCTGTTGAAGAAAGAACAGAGAGGGAGAAAGGGTGGAGGAGAGAGGTGTGACTCAGATCAGCAGCTGCTACAACAAGGCTGTCCTAGCTCATGAGATGACTGTGGCTGGAGCAGGTGTGTCCAGTGACCAGGCAAGAAACCCCATGCATGCACCCACCCCTTCATACACGTATGTGAAGGCACATTTGTGCACACACAGCCACTGGAGAGGATGTGACCTAAATTGTATATAGGGTTTGTTTATGTATCACATCATTTGTTCATTTTGTAGGGATAGAGATTAAATCTAGACGTTGCCACATGCCTGGCAGTTGCTCTACCACAGAGCTACATCACCAGCCCTGTGTAGGATTTTACTTTTGTGTGTGTGTGTGTGTGTGTGTGTGTGTGTGTGTATACAAGCCCATGCATTTACGGTGCACTGGTAGAGGTCAGAAGACACATTTGGATATGGGTCCTCACCTTCCACCACACATGTTCAAAGCAGAGCTGTTGTTCATGCCCCAGTCTTGTAGCCCAGGTTACAGTCTTGTAGCCCAGGCTAGCTCTCCTGTGAGTTTCTAGGAATTCTCCCATCTCTTGGTCTCACTAGAGGAGGACTAGGGTTGCAACTCTGCCCTCTCTTGCACTTGGCTGTGGTTGCAAACTATGCACCCAACTGTGGGACTCTAATCTCAGGTGCTTCTCTTGTGGCAAGTGTTTACACACTGAGCTATCTTCCCAGCCCTGTATACGATTCTTTAATAATACTTTTGGCATTTAGTTTTGAGGATAAATGATATATACTTCATTGTAAAATGAGGAAATGCAGAAAGACATTAAGAAGAAAATAGTGATTCTGACTGAGAGATCAGTACTACTAGCGTCTGGCTGATATATTCATTTATCTAAGACTAGGCACAGCAGACTGCAGGCTGTAGGCGAAGCATTCAGTTGCTATTTTCGTGAAGCTACAGAGATAAGAAAGGTTTGTAAACTTCTAAAGATTTATTAATAACAAATGTATAGGAATATGCAGAAGAAAATCTCAGCTGTCCTGTGAATGCTGAAATGCTTCCTGTCTGGTCCTCTGCAGGAACCGTTTGCCAGCCCTGATTTAGGATGATTGTAGGCAAAATTTTAAAAATAAAATTACGGCCATTTTTAAGAGTCACCCTTTAACCAAAACATATGTAGGCGTGTCCTCCTATCTGTGCTAAAACCACACTTGAGTACGTAGAATTCCTTTGTAAGAGTCGCAGGGAAGGACTCAGCGAGTCCCTCACTGCTCATGTTCACTCTCTTGATAATTCTTGCTTACATAACTCCAAGGGAAAATCCTCTGTGCTACAGCAACTCTGAGTGCCTTTTTCTTTTCTAGGAAAAAAAAACTTCAATATGTAATTGCTGGGTAAACTAGTGTCAAATATTAAGCTTTTATATTCATATGCCATTGAAAAGCTTCTACCAGTTTATACTCTTGGGACGTTCTTGAGAGCACAAGTTCTCCCGGCCGCCGCCTAGCCCAGTTTCCACTGCCTCTGGCACCACCACGAGTTTTTCCACATCTTACGCTTCCTCATTTATTTGTAATTCAGTTGACATTTTGTTTACTAATTATCCTTATTCCTTAGTAAATTACTTTGAAAACAATTCCTGAATATTTTCCCACCAAGTTGCAAAACTAATCTTTTTGTATTTTTGTGTCTTTGTGTTATTCAAGTTCTGTTATATCTGTTGTAGATTTTTTTCTAAGTTTACTGGTTTCTTTAACATTACACCTCATGATTAGATGTAGAATATCAATCTTTTAACTTATGGCATCTTCCTTTATTTAATAGTCAGAAGGGGCTGCCAAAGATGATGTATTCATTCTAAAATTTAATTAATAAATACACACACACATATGAAAAGACACCATTAAACAAGTTCCATTCAACTCACTAGACAATTGTCTCAAAATATCTTCTAAGGATAATACAAAACTTTCCCTCACAAATGTGACAAGCACACAAACATAAACATGTTTCCCCATGGTCTCTTTCATGTCATTTCTTTTTATAGGTCAGTTGCGTAGCTGCTAATGAGTGGTACAATGGTAACTAAATTATCTTTGTGTGGTCAGTGAAAAACACATTTGTCTTGATCAACTGTAAAATCCTTCTATGGATTTCCTTTACCCCTTCAATATAAAACCAGCATTGCTATTTAATGATATTAACTTACCAGGACGACCCCTCCATACAAATGTTTTATTCCTGCCCTTTAATGTAGTCTTATATTTTTATGTATAGGATAAATCCTGAGCAGTTGTTTTTCAGAGTTCAGTTTTAGGCGTATGTGTTTACTGACTTCTTAAATGAATTACATGTACTTATTTTGCAAAATGCTGCCTTGATTTATCAACTTTCATGCCATTCTCATAATCTGTATTTAGAGGTTCCTGAATCTTCTAACTGCCTGAATAGAATCTTTTTAGTATTTTTGCATCTCTTTTCTCAGCTTTGCCTGTACTTTCCTTATCTCCTATCGCCTGGAAATCCCCTAACAATGTACAGCAACAGAGACCATGGCTTATATTGTCTCACCTTTATTCCAGTCCCATAGAACCACTTCAAGTAAGAACTGCTGCCATTTTTTGAGCTCTTACATTTTGTCTACTATAAATTATTTAGTACCACAATCAAAACATTTCTTTGAGATGGCTTTAGTAACTGTCTTCACTTCATAGGAGAATGAACTGGCTTGAGCAATTAACCTGTTTAAGATTCAAAAGACTTCTCAATATCTCCTCTTGGGGCAGTTCTTCCTTCATTATGTGGGGCATGGTGAGGGAGGGATGGATTTGCTCTCCTCTGTCTAAGGCTGGGTGGCCAAGCCTGCCAGACTCTGGTTCAGTCGGTGGGGCTGGAATGCTATATTGTACAACTTCACTTTATCAACAATGAAAGCAACAGACTTTTTTTTTCCTCTATGCCTCAAAATTCACTTTCCTCTTTCATCAGTAACAGAATCTGCCATTTGTATTGTCACTGATGTTCTGGCTTCTTCCAGGTTTTCCTCTCATGGGGATCGAAAGCAAAATTCCACTTATATAATAAAGAAATTGCTGTTTAAGAGATACCCTACTGTACAACCACCTCTCCAGAGCTTATCCCCAGAACTGATGAGTTTTTATGATACTTTGCTTAGTGTGGTAAATATATATACATATATACTCCTTAATTCAACTCATTTTTCACCCATTTCCCCGACATTGTCCACAGTGCTGTGACATTGAGTCACTGCTATGCTCTGTTCCTATGGAGAAGACTTGGAGTTTGCAAGCCGTGTTCCTTCTCATCAAGAATGCGCCACGTGGCATTACAAACTATAGTGACTGACAGCTAGAATGTGCAAAGAGAAGTTGTGTTTATCATTTCAGTTGTCCTCAGTTAGGGGCGGGACTTCACGCCCACCTCCCTGCTCCATGTTGGGATACTTTTCCTAGCTTGAGCTTGCAAAGGCCTTGTGTATGCGGTCACAACCTTTCATGTGTGCAACTGTCTTATTATTTCCAGAACACACTGTTTCCTCAGAGTCCCCACCCGCTCTGGCTCTTCCTACCATCTGCCTCCTATTCTGCTATGATCTCTCAGCTTTTGGAGGAGAAAGTAGATGTTCCACTTACAGCTGAGCATCCCACAGTCCCTTGCTTTCTATCCATTAATCTATTGTAGGTCTCTGTGTTAATGATTATTACAAATATAAACTTCCCTTATGAGGTTTGGAAGATTCGCTAATCTATGGCTATAATGATAAGTCATTGGGAGTAAGTTTAATACTATATGCATTTAGAAGAATGGTAGTCATAGGTTCTCTGCTGGGGGTCTATGGCCTGTCTAGACACAGAGTCTTGAACCCAACATGTGAGATAATTGGATGAATTAATCTACTAATTGCTGTGGTAGTTTGAAAGAAAATGGCCCCCATAGCGAGTGGTACTATTAGGAATGTGGCTTTGTTGGAGTAGGTGGGGCCTTGTTGGAGGAACTGTGTCACGGTGGGTTGGGCTTTCAGGTCTCCTATGCTCAAGTCATGCACAGTGTGGCACATAGTTCACTTACTGTTGCCTGCAGATCAAGATGGAGAAGCTCCTTCTCCAGCACCCTATCTGCCTGCATGCTGCCATGTCTTATCATAATGAAAATGGACTGAACCTCTGAACTGTAAGCCAGTCATGATGAAATGTTTTCCTTTATAAGAGTTGCTGTGGTCATAATGTCTCTTCAAAGCAATGGAAACCCTAACTGCGAGTCAGGCAGTGGTGACACACTCTTTTAATCCCAGCACTAGGGAAGCAGAGGCAGATGGGTCTCTGTGAATTTGAAGTGAGCCTGGTCTACAGAACCAATTCCATGACAGTCATGGCTGTTACACAGAGAAACCCTTTCTCAAAAAACCAAACCAAACTAAACAAAAACAAAAAACAAAAACAAAAAAAATAAAGCAAAAAAGAAAAAGAAACCCTAAGAAGTCATTTAGAGAAGAGTAAAATATCAATTTTATCTCACAATGAAATAAATAAGAGATCTATAAGTCTCAAGTGTGAGACCATTTAGTTCACTGCACTGTGTATTGTGTGTTTTCACATCAGCAAGAAGTACATGCAGTGCCACGAGCACTTTTCCTTGTTATCACTACCAGTGCTGATGTTTCTTAAGTACTGCAGGCTGTATTCATGGATACAGATGGAGGTCAAACCCAGAGCTCTGTGTAAAATACTCTACGGCTTAGCTACACCCCAACCTTCTCCATGAATAGAAGGCATTGCCTTTGGCTCTGCTTTTCTTTCCCTGAGTTGCTCTAACAATACAGTGCTTCTTGGCCCTACCACAGAAAAGTTTCTCTTGGAAAGTTCATCAGCACCAATGAATTCTAATGACTGATTCAACCAGTTGTGTCGGAAACACAAGGTTCCAAGTGTGATTGCTGCACGGGTGATCCTATTTGCTCAGGGAAATGACTGAATAGCCCAAACAGTGCCAGTGTTGAGTGTCCTCAGCTCAACCATTCAGTTAAGGAACACTACTGAGCGTTTAGCACACGCCAGGCAAGTGCAGGCTGGAAACAAATGCATGTTTCCTTCAGTCACATGACTCTATTCGAGTCAGTTTGCTTTGACATTTTCATCTCTTTACAATTTGTTTTATACCTTGGCAAACTAGACGTAAATATCATGTTCCTAAATGTCAATTTGAAATATTTCTAAGTAGTTACAGGGTGAGATCAGTATCTAAGGCTGTCATGGCACCCTTGACAAGGAATACCTCTGATGAATAAAATGAAGACTGAGGGGTTAAGCAAATGAAAAAAAATCTTGATTTCAAACAGAAGCAAGCCTGACTTTGGATTTCACTATCTTATTTTTCATGGTGATTCCAGTTAGGGAAATAGAGACAGGTGTAAAGAGAGCAGAAGTTAGGGAGACATCTTGTCTCAGGAAGTTGGATGATAACAGCCAAGAGACAAGGGGGACGTGAGTGCAAGCCCTGGCTTGTGTCACACAGGCACACACACACACACACACACACACACACACACACACACACACACAGTCCATCCTATGGAATATGAAAAGGAGGTGAATTATAATGAAGACATGAAACAAAGAAATGCTAGTATGAAGGAAAAGGTCCATAAACATTTCTTTCAAAAGGCACTTCATGGGGCTGGCAAGATGGCTGACTGGGTAAAAGTGCTTTCTGTACAAACCTGATGACCTGAGTTTGATCCCCAGAACCCACAGTGGAAGGAGAGAACCAGCTCCGGAAAGTTGTTCTCTGTTATTGTTATCCACACACACACATGCTCACACGCATGCACACTTGCACACACAAAAGAATAAATAAATAAATGACTTCATGGCTTTAAATTCCACATCAATTTCTCAAATGTTCTTTTCAAACAATATAATTATCTGGTACATGGCTCATCATTCAACAAGGGGCATCCAGGTTTTGTTCTTTTCTATAATTAGTAGAAGTTAATTACCCATTAGTTATTCTTAAAATATTTTCTAATGTCTACTATGTGGCATATTTTATCATAAGATCTAAAAATAGTGTCAATGAGAAGCCAAGGACAATGGCACTGAGTTTTGATTCTGCTGCATGGACTGG
>LOJH01027309.1:8446-18508 GCA_001685095.1 Ellobius talpinus
ATCTATCTATCTATCTATCTATCTATCTTCCAGCCTGGCTATATCCTGTCCTACTATAGGCCAAATCATCTTCTTTATTAACCAAAGGTAATAAAACATATTCACAGCATCCAGAGGGGAATCCCACATCACCATACACATCAGCACACACCTAGCACTCTGTATCTCTCCATAATCTTTCCCACATCCTTTATTAAGCCAGCAAATATTGACCTGAGATCTGCATGACATCTGGCTAACTAATCAAATCCAGTGAAGGGTTTTTTGGACACCATTTATTAAAAGTATGTCAGAGTGAATGCCTACTATGTGCTGTGGACATCTGAAGCAGTGGGGGGCAGGGGCCTCTGGTGGAATGGGATTTCAACCTGTAGACTCTGATTTTACCTCCAGATAATTAGAATCAACTGAAATTGCAAAAGCCTTGGTCTATGGCTACCATAAAATAGTTCCTTAGTCATTTTAATGTTCAGAATTGAAGTGCTCTGAGTGTTGGTTGAATGACTGAAAATGAGAAAAAAACTTGCATTTTTTCCTTTGTCTTAAAGGACTAAAATTAAGATTATAAAGAAGCTTTTGTCAATTAATATTATAAATTTCTCATACTAAATTTTTGGACAAATTTCAATAATAATCCATTTTATACATTAAGTATTTATAAATTTTAGTTACCATATCCATTCATAATTTTGCTTGCTAGATCAGTCTATATTATTTGGTAAAATATCTCTCATTCTCAATATAATATGTCATATTTGTTTGAGATTTGTTTGTCTCTCTGTACCAAAAATCTTTCAACAAGATAAATTGGCATATATTTTTCAGACAATCTGGATGGTATTTTAAGTAGAATCTAAAACTCCTTGTCTAGTATTGGCCAATGGTAATATACTAAATTTAAGATGACTTCTACTTAGAAGGCAGAAAGTGGAATATGTAGATTAAAGACCTGATATCTTACTTCATGTTTAGCAATTTACATAATTTAAATATGTAAGTATAATTAAAATATAAAATCAAAATATGTGAGCTAGGGCTTTTAGGTCTTGGATAGAAGACAAATTTAACCTATTCTGAACCTGAGTTCAACTCTCAGCGTTCCTCCGTAAGATCAAAATGGGAGATTGAAAGGACACAGACATAAATAGAACCCTTGGTGAAGTATTTTTAAAAGTAGAAAGTGCATAGGGTTTGAGAAATGGCTCAGCAGTTTAGAACACTTGTTGCCCTTGCAAGGAGCTGGAGTTAGAGCCCCAGCATTCATATGGTGCCTCAGAACCACTTCAAACTTCAGCTCCAAGTCATTTGATGTCCTCTTCTGACCTCTTTGGGCACCAGGCACACATGCAGCATACATACATAGATGCAGGTCAAACATTCACTCATATCAAAGAAATAGATCTTTTTTTTAAAGATAGCAAGTATTTGAAATTGAATTGCTTTTCTTCCATAGCTTGATCTCCTTGCTTAGACAAGAGTTGCCATGTAAATAGTTCTACATCCATCTTATACAATATTATGAAAGGAGATTTATTGGCATAGTTTATTCAATGTGGATTAGATAGTTTGGCAGCTGATTGCTGTATAGTAGAGAGGCTAAGACCCCAGGAGCAGAGTATCTTGGCCATCTGAAGCAAGTCAGGAAAGCAGAGAAGTTTTTGGGAAGTCTCTAGTATTGCCTCTACATTGATACCATGGGAGGATGGCAGCAGCCAGGGGAAACACAGTTGTTCAGATGGAAGTAAAACCTGTTTTGGCCTCAGACCCCTTTATATCTGTGCCATTCTTTGGAAGTTGCTGTTTCTTATGAGGGTGTGTCTTCCCATTTCACTTTGCTCTCCCTGGGAAGAGCCCCACAGATGCACCGTAGGTAATTCATCTTGGCAATTCCAAATCAGTGAAGAGCAACCATCATGCTAGACATCCACGAATCTTGGCTATGATGGTTAGGTGTGGTAGTCAGCTTGATTGGACTGAAGAAGATATAGGCAATCAACAGAGCATGCTTACATCTGTGTCTGTGTGGATATTTGCAGAGATGATGAGGTCAGGAAGACTATGATCTAATCAACAGTTTAATTCGTCTATGGTTTCGATTTCTGAACTAGCTGTCAGAAAATAGCAGGGAATTAGGAGATGAGGCCTGTGGGAAGAAGTAGTTCATAAGTCAATCTTCCTGTCCTTGTCAATACCTTATCACTGTCTCCTGGTCTTTAATTTTGTAGTCTACAGTATCCTTTCACTTATTCCTTACTTTTGAACTCTTGAAAAGTGAAAACTTTCTGTTTAGAGCTTTCAATCATATGCCTTAAAATATAATATTTCTTCATTCACATGAGGGCGACCCTCCTCTTTCCACCAGCAACTTCCTTCTGTTCTTCTCAAGGCTGCAGAGCCTGGATGGCATGTGTATGTATGTGTACATATATACATATACATAAAAATATACATATGCATGCACATATATATGTAAATATATACACATGTATATACATATAGACTCACACATATATATACACACTCATATATACACACTTATGTATACACACACACACATATATACAGACACATGTACATACCTGCTGATAATTCTCAGCAGTTCATTCCACATTGTTCCCCACATCTGTCTTTAAAGAAACCTATCTTGGGCTGTAATTGTCTTCAACTCTCCATTATCACTTTTCACTTTCCCCAACAAGTTCCTTCTGACTGAATTGTGTCCTTGTCAGTCCCCTCATGTTGAGATGATTTCCCTCATATTAGGAAATTAAGACGTATTTAACAATAAATGAATGATATGATATAACCTCAGCCTTAAACCTCTCTATTTTTAAATTCACATGCCTTATTGTCAGTTCAACCCTTCGGATCAATAGCCTCACTCCTCCAACTTTATGCACAGAAGCAGAAATACTCACCTCCACCCCTAAAACAGCTCAGATGGGTTGCAGGCCTATAGGCCTCTGATAGCCATACCATCATGCCTGACATGACCCATGAAACTCCCAGGACTTAGTTCTCTCACACCCAGAGTACAGAATGTGTGAAAGAAGTGACGGCAGCAACATTGTTGCCTCGGTAACGAAGATGTTTTTCACTTCCAGAGCAAATGATTCCTATGCTATAAGCTTGAGGTTTGCCTGGTTCCCATGGTTTGTGGCCATTCTCATACTGGGAAACTGCCAGGGTATGGTACCTCTGGATAAGACGCTATGACTCATAAAGGCGTCTTTGAGCTCTCCCAACCAGCTTCGTCAGCAATAAATTTAGTTCAAATCTGTACATTCTGGAACCACAGGAGGTGGTGCTTATTAGGACACTTTTAAATAAAGCCCACAAGTTTAGAGCTTAGGAATGCCTTTGATGATTTCGCCGTCTAATTGGCTCCCTGACATTTAGCCAACTTAAATGTGAGTTCACCTAAGGTTAAGGTGCTTCTGTGATTCGTTATGTTGACTGATCTCCTGTGGTAGCTAGACCACTCCTGAGCCAGGGGAGAGAGCAGGGCCTGAGAAGGCAATTATAACTGTAGGAAATCTTTCCGGCACACTGGTGATGTAAGTACCATGCTTTGTAGAACCCTAAAGACTTCTCAAAGTTCTCTACTCAACAAAAGGCCTCCGAAGAGAAATGCCCTGTTCTAGCATGTCATCAGAGGGTGTGACCTCACTGAAAAAATTGATGTAAAGCATGCAGTACCATGTGTATCCAAGTAATTGGATACATGGTCAGGTACGGGGAAGGAAAACTTGTAATCATTTCACACCAAATTGTGAAAGAAAAGAAAAGAAAAGACAGCATTGCCATCATGGAGCTGATGTCATCATTCTATACATTTTTTCCCATAACTGTCATTTGACAGGAGATACTCTAATGCTCCCACCATATAAAGAAAGACAAACGGGAGATAATTAGGGGGAAGAAGGGCAGAGATCAGGACAGATGAGAAGGAAGCAACAGTTACAAAGCATGAGACCAGGTGAAGGACCACTGGCAGGGCAAGCATACCACCCACTTGCCAAGGACAGGCTAGAAACAATCTATTTGTAACTATGTATTTGGGGTGCTTCAAGAACCTAAAGTTATCCTTCCTAGATTCATATTCCACTGGTAGAGATACCAGCCCCAGATCTACCCACCCACTGGGTAGAAAAATATTTTCCAGGGAAATCCTTTGTCATAGGTAGAGACCTGGACTACTTGGTCAAGTTGCAGTAATTCCCTAAACCTGAGTAGGAATGCAAACAAACAAAGACAAACAACAAATTAAACCCAGGGAGCTTGGAAGGAGACAGCTTGCTAGAGTTCTTTAACAAGCAGTGTTCCTTTCTTCATAAGGGACTCCACAAAGACATTCACAGGCTCTGAAACATCAACTATGGAATGTCTTGAAAGATAAGGATGACTCATTTTACTACGTCCTCAACTATATTCTGGTTGCTGGTGACTAGCCTCACTCCCAATGTCCATCAGAACCTTCATCAAAAGAGGAAGAAGAGAAAGGAATAAAAGAGGCTGAGATCAGCAGAAGTAATAGAGGAGGAAGCTATTGGGCCTATGGGCCTTAGTGCCATAAACAACAGGGAAAGTCCACACTATAATTCATAACAATATTATTAAGGAAACCTGCATTGTTCTCTTTTTGCCAGAAAAATAGAAATCAAAAACTATCTGGTTCCAATAGTCACTATAAATCCCAAATTTAAAAGTGTGTTATATAAGGCTTTAAATACTGGTATTTAAGATTCTTTGTTGCATTTTCATGATTTCACAGAATAATGGAATTTTCAAGTCAGCACCTGTCTCAACAGAATGCAAACTCCAGCAGTGTCCCAGGCTGATCTGGTTGCTATAACAAAAGACCAAAGACAGTGATTTATAGGCAAAAGATTTATTTTCCTTTTAATTCTAAGATCTATGACATTCAATAGAAGGGGAAGAGTCCATTGAAGTGGGAGATTTGTCTTCTGTGTCCTAGCACAGTGGGAGGGTGAGTGGCCTGTCTTCAGCCTCCAAAGGACACTAATCCCATGCATGAGGGCTTCACTTTCATGACATAATCACTTCCAAAGGCTGCCACCTCCTGATACTATGATTGTGATAATTAGGATTTTGACTAAAGAAGGGGTTAGGGACATCCCAAACAAGGAAACTAGGGCCATCTGGCTTCTTCTGAGCTGAACACCAGCAAATCCTGAAGCCAATTATGAGGATCCAGGGTTACACAAAGCACTGAGATCCACAAGTTGGAGGGCAGGCCAAAAGACCACTCAAAAAAGAAAAAAAGAACAAAATTCAAAGTTGGAAGCTAGAGTCACACAGATCGAGTTCCAGGACAGCCAAGGCTATCCAGAGAAACCCTGTCTCAGAAAAATACAATTCATAGTTGGGGGTGAAGAAAGGAGGGGTAGAGATGGTGGTGATTTGAAGAGTTGAGGGATGGGATGAATATGTTCAAAATACATTTTATAAAATTCTCAAACACTTAATAACTATTTTACATAGAAGTATTTTTCAAAATGAAAACAGTTTTCATATATAAAAATTATAGTTTTGGCAGAGGCAATATTGATTTTATTGGTATCTTAAATAGTGTGGGGTTTTGTATGACACTTTAAAAACTAGATAATGTGGTCCTCAGATCTGGGAATGAGAAGACAGCAAATGCTTCTAAGTCTCTAGAAGAAGAAAGAAATAAAGATCTATCCCCTGCTTGACATCACATGAGCATTTAAAACTTACATCAAGATCTGGAACCTTGGGAGGTAGAGAGATGTTCTAGGAGTTAAGAGCACTGGCTACTCTTCCAGAGGACCCAGGTTCAATTCCCAGCACCCACATGGAAACTCAGCTGTCTATAACTCCTGTTCCAGGAGATCTGATGCCCTCATACAGTCACGCATGCAGGAAAAACACCAATATGCATAAAATAAAAATAAATATTTTTTAAAATCTAGATCCTTAGGACCTTGGGATTTTCTCTGCTAGCCTGTGTCCCTAGAATGTGTTCTCTGTGGTCCCTGTGTGAAGCAGTATCCCTGCTGGACTTTAAGGTTCAGATATGTTAATCATTGAAGGGTTTTTCTCTGTTGAAGTCACAGCCTTTGCACTCTGATGTTCTATTCCAACTTCATGGTAACTATTAAGCTTTCTCGTGTTTGATATCTCCAAGCTGAAGTGAAATAAGAGACAAATAAGTAGGCACCTGAGAGAAGATGTTCATAGAACAGAACAGGAGATGAAGAGTTGCTCCTGTTAGCTCCAGCACTTGGGAGGTAGGGGAAGGAGGACCCGTGGTTCAAAGTCAATCTCATCCGTCACAACTCTGAAGCTACCTGATCGAAATGAGACCCCATTTCAAAAAACAAAAAGGATGTTACTCAAAACATAAAAGTGCAAACTGTCGGTGTCTGAGAGATTGTAAAGATGTAAGAGGTCAACATTTGGATCTGAAAGAATAAGAAAATAGGCTGCATAAAGGTAAATACTAGAAATTGAAAAGAGTGGATAGAAAATGAGTAAAGAAAAAATAAGTAATAAGGCAGGAAACTATTTAAGTGATTTTTTTATGTTTAGCTTCATCTCTGGGGATGAAATAAATTATGTGATATTAGTCACAAAAAGTCATACAAATAAACAATGTGGAAATAGGCTATATAGGAAATTAATTTGAGGAATCTTAAAAAATAAAGACTTAAGAAAAAGCAAATCCATGTAAACAATCCTGAAATGGAGTGAATTCTTCTCTAAAATGCTGTAGAATGTTACTTGAGAAGAAGCTTTATAAGCAGTGAAGAGGGGAATATCCACATATTTGAATATTTTATGAATTTCTATAAACTGATAAAGGGTGAGGAAAAGGAAGGAAAGAGAAAGTCACAAAACAGGAAGGATACGGGCAAGGACAGCTTCAAAAAGTTTTACTTAGAAACCAAACAAATGTGCACAGCACCAGCTCAAGAGTATGACCTGATGTGCCTGTTATCTGCACAATGGCTGCAGTGGTCCCTCAAATTAAAACTTCAATGCTGAGATCAGCCAGCAGGAGACGAGACCCACAGATGGACTGCAGGCAGACCATTTACTCACGCCCTGGTCTAGGTCAATTATAAAGAAAAAAATCAACAGCTATCTGCATAATCATGGCTTATTGACCAAGGAGCTATGGATGTATAAAAGTCATACACAAAGTGATCCAGATGTGATTTAGGGAGTTAATGTCTCATCTTATCTCTAATATATGTTTTACATGTACTAGGAAAAAATCACTTTTATAAGAAAATGTTCTGCAAATTCTGAAAACTCTATACAGTTTGATATGTACCACTAGAATGAAGAGATAAAACAATGATATTGATCTCTGGGTCTCCTGTACATCCGTGTGCTCAGCATGTCTTTCCACTCCCAGATCCTGGCCACTGTTTATATCTGCTTATGTCTGTAACTCTGTGGGACACGTTTTGCTTAGTTTTCACTATCAGTTTAGTACAATTTCAATTTATCTGGGAAAATTTTCTCAGTTGAGAAATTGTCTAGATGAGATTGGCCTATGGCATCTATAGGTGAACATCTTTATTGATGTTACTTGATATAACAGGAATCAGTCCACTGTGGGTGGCACCAGTCCCTAGACAGGTGGTCCTGAACTCTACAAGGAAGTTGACTGAGTGTAACCCTGTCTGGCAGCCAACAAGTGACATCCTCCATGGTTCCTGTCATACTCTTTTGGATGAGAAGAGAATTCCTTATTAGGAGGTTAACTTAGTTACTTCTTTATTGCTGTGATAAAAACTCTATACCTAAGACTACACAATAAATGTATTTAATTGGGCTTATGGTTCCAGAGGGTAAGAGTTCATGATGGCAGAGAAAAGGTATGGGGGGGGGGCAGGGACAGCTCACCACTCGCATCTCAAATGGCAAGCAATAGACAAATAACACACTGAACACGTCAAGGGTCTTGTGAAAGCTCAAAGCCCACCCCTAGTGATATACCTCCTCCACCATGTCCACACTTCCTAATCTTTCCCCAAAGTTCCACCACTTGCAGACAAAGTATCTAAACACATGAACCTATCAGAGTCATTCTCATTCAAACCACCACAGATATAATGCTGCATGGAATTACAGGCGAGTCTGCCTTCAGCTCCTGCCTTGATTTCCCCCTGTGATGGACTGTGACCTGGTGTTGCTAGCTAAAACAAAGCCTTTCTCCCCTTCATTGCTTTTGGGTAAGGTGTTTTATCATAACTGCAAACGAAACCAGAACAATATACAAGTACAACCAAACATTATACAGTCTTGAAGTCTTACTTTCTCATTAAGCATATAATCCAACTGACATTCTATATCAATTACTCATTCAGTTTTACCGCTTGTTGGTATTCATTTTTTTATAGATGTACACAGTTGACTGCTCATCACCTACCAGAGGGCCGTGTGAGAGCTTTCCAGTTTCTGACAAGTGGGAAGAGGAAGCATTATGAATAGGTGCATCTAGGTTACTGTGGAGATGCGAGGTTTGCAATGCTTTACTCTTGGAAAAATATGTAGGATAGAAATGTATGAGCCATGTGGTAAAGGTATGGAACTAAGAAAATAATAAATGTATTTCCAAAGTGACTGTGTCATTTTTATTATCCTGCCATCAGATGTAAGAGCTATGGCTGACAACTTTACTTTCCAGTGCTGCATAAAGACACTGTTTCAAATTAATTATTCCCTGGGTACACAGGGATACTTCATTGGATTTTTAATGTACTTTTCCCTGACAATTAATAATATTGAACATATTTTATTTGCTGTTACCACCTGCATATTTTATTAGGTAAAGTGTCTGCTATAAACCATGATTCCTTTCTAGGTATCTGTTCTATTGTTGAATTGTAAAATGGCTTCATACATTTTACTTTAAAATCCATTTTATGGTCTATGTTTTACAAACCATTTCTTCCAAGTGGTTGTTTCTTTTTTATTAATATTATTGTTAAACTATTATCTTTGGGGAAATAAAAATTTATAACTTTGATGAAGTCCATTTTGTTTGCTTTAAAATTTTCCCTCATCAGGTAACATTTTTATTTGGGACCATACTGATGATATGTTAGCAGACTCTAATACATTTTTTTTCTGGGAGTTTGACAATATGAACTCTTACATTTAAGTCATTATTCATCACAAGTCCAGCTCTTTCTAACACTCTGTTCATTTTCTTTTGCGGCATAAGATAATGACTGGATCTTGGTTATACAATTATGCAAAAAGGCACACGATTGTTTCATCAAAATTCATTGAAAGAATATCATTTCCTCTTTGATTTGTGACAAACCTTCTTGTCAAAAATGAATTCACTATTTAGTTGTGGGCCAATTTCTGAATTCTTCCTTCTTTTTTATGGATCTATACTTTTTATGGATCTATGATCTCCTTTTCCACACTATTTTAATTATTGAACATTCCCCAATTCTGAAAGCACATATTAAGAGTCTCCTTTATTTTGTCCTTTTATAAAGTTAGTTTGGCTAATGCATAACCTTTGCATTGCCATTTAAATCTCCAAATAGGTTTGTAAATGTCTGTAAAAGCCATGCCAGCATTTTGTAAGGTTTGGATTCCATTTTAAGATTTTTAACTTTCTAACTATCTTGAGAATTTAATGTACAAATGATATTTGCTGAGTTTTTTGTAGAGCATTTTAATACTTATCTGAACTGTGATAAAGTACTTGATCAAATTTCTTCTAGTTATTTCTTGGTACTATTTTAAGTGCCATTGGGCCCAAATTCATGGCCTTTTGCTTTTTAATGCATAGGATTAATATCAAACTTGTTTCATATGTTCAGTTTTCTCTATTATTTTAATTTTGTGTGGCTGATAATTTGCTGTGCGTTTCTGGTGGAAAGCATATTATTTTGGACTCTCTTTTCCTCTCTCCCTTTCTCTCTCTCCTCTTCTCCCCGACATAGCAGTCATTATTGTAGGGTTTGCCTACCTTCTTACAATCTTGCTCAGTGTAGTGATAGGGGAGCGCAGGCCTGCTTTTCGTCCCACCCGGCTCCTGCA
>LOJH01027310.1:0-18107 GCA_001685095.1 Ellobius talpinus
TGCCTAGCAAACCACCTAAAACTAAGTGGCCAGAAACAAAACAAATATTGTATTTCCTCACAATTTTATTTAAACATTTCCAAAGGGGTCTCAGCTGGACACTTCTTCTGTAAACCAAAATTGGTGGTTATAGAAGATTACTCACGCAGTTCTGGTCGATGGGATTGACTGAAGGGGGAATCTCGGTTGCAGAGGTTCATCTCTACTCCATGTGATTTCATCATCTAGCAGACTAGCCAGAACTTTTCCATATGGTAGAGAAGATTTCATCAGAAGGAATCAGAGTTGAACATTCTGAATAAGGTTTGTGTTGGGGGAGCAATTACAAAAACATTATTCACTGTGAGGTTATTACTACACTAATCTAAAACTGAAACTATGTCCCTAATGATAAACTAATTGAAATCTCTGAAAATATAATGATCTTTATCATCTATTTTTGTAGTAATTGAGAAATAAAGTGCTATCACATTAAGTCACCACTATTTCAAGGTTTATTTGTCAACACAATATAGCCTATATTGTTTTAGTAACAACTATGGGGAGAATGACCTTATTCACAAGTATGAAAAAGACACTTACATTACTGTATTTACAATAAAATCCTAATATAAAGTCCCAAGTTGTTTTCCTTAGACTCTTAAGACTCTTCTATCTGATAATATTTCTATCAGCATAGCATGTATATGGTTGCTCCACATACACTAAATTATTTAATATATGATGTAAAACTAGATGCCTTTTAAAGACTATGGAAATTCAAGCTAAGTATCAAGTGATGCACAGAGACCATCAAAGTAGAATAGACCCTTTATTTCACCAGACTCTGTTCTGCATTGATTACTCACTCAGTGTGCTTGAAGTTGTCCAGTCATCATTAGATATTAACAATATTCTGTGCACTAGTATTTGTTGGTGAAGAAACAGGAATGAATTTAGGATCCCTTTAGGAATATATAAAATAGGAAATCTCTTCATGATAACACAGAGTTATCATGAGTCCTTTGATTATAGCCAGACAGTGGTGTCGTACACCTTAAATCTCACCATTCGAGAGGCAGAGGCAAGCAGATCTCTGTGAGTTTGAGCTAGCCTAGTCTACAAGGGCTAATTCCAGGACAGGCTCCAAAGCTACAGAGAAACACTGTCTTAAAAAACCAAAAAAAAATATTCTTTGGATTGTTAAGAGTCATCTTTTTGCTCTCAGGGCACAGTAGTTTCCAAGGCTAAAAACTGCCTAAGGTGAAGTTGTGAAACTTCGCTAAATGGAAGTACCAAGCCACATTATTTGGGAAGAGATGTTGGATATGAAGAGCCCATGAGAGAAAGAAGCCGTCTACAAAGTACTTCTTACAGCCTACACAGCCCTTATGCTACTGCTTTAAGAAGATATGAAAATTTGTTCCCAGCTGGAGAAGACAGGACCAGCTCAGGAGCAAAGAGACTATGGAGGGATGAGGAATCAGAGCTGAAAGGAGAAAGACTGTCTAGAATTTCACCTTGTAGCTGTGATGATTTTAGACATAGAAAACTTGCAAGCTGATTTTTGGCAGAGGTACTCTATCAGCTATCAGATTAAGGTACAAATGAAGTCCAGGAAAAGTAAAGCCCATGGGCCAAACCTAGTTCCTATATTTGGTACCTCTCAAGCCATTATGCTCCCTCTGCCCTTTTCCATCCCCTGGCAACCACCTATCCTTCTGTATCTACAGGTTTACCTACCAGAAACATTTCATATTAATGGAATTGTTCAACACACAAACTTTCATATATGGCTCCTGCAATTCAACATAATTATTTTGAGCTTCATATACTTTCTCTTTTGGCTGACCCCTATTCTACTGAGTAGATAGAACACAATTTATTTATTCATCATTCCATGAACTAGATTGTTTTTACCTTTTGAGTACTGCGAATAGTGCTACTACTACTAATGTGTGTATAATTGAGTACCTACTTTCAGTTGCTTTTGGTACATTCATAGAAGCAAAATAGCTGCCTCCTTTTGAATATAAATTTTACCGTACCATAACCACACCTATAGTTTATGTTTTTTTCACTATAATAGCAGATGTCAGTAGTAGTAACAGGGACCATATAGACACAGATACAAAATTAATAACTATCTGTCAGGGTTATTATAAGAAAATGCTGGTGACTCTTGAGATACATGAACCTCCACCCCCTGTTTTTCTGACCTTAACATGATTCAAACTACTTCTTTTCTCCTCCTTTAAGCGATGGAAAGAAAGTAGAGTTTTGCTTCTACTCATCCATGGTGCCTAACACTGTGTCAATTTCTAAGTTAAAATGAGAAATGAGTACTAATGAAAATCCCTCCTATTCTCTTTCCCCACACCACCTGCCTTTCTTTTCACACCCCCTGCCTTTCTTTTCTTTCACTTGAAACTTTCAGATTTTCTCACAGGAAGCAAAGAAAGACGGTGAGTGAGGTGAAGGAACCAGTGCTCAGCTTGTTGATGAGTTCAGGGCAGGAGTTTCAGCAAGATTCTCTTTGCTTCATGTCAGGGATGTGTTTGGTCGCCTAGATCTCGGGACAGATGGAAATCTTCAGTCTCCCAGTGTGACTTCCATCTACATCTGGGTGTTCAAGTTAATCACCTGGAACCTACACCAAAAATAGATTTTGATTCAGTGAGTCCAGAGTGGGACTGGAAGCATTTTAACTTGAGAATTCTAGTTCCCAAGTGAAGCCAACACTCTAGAGCAAGTGCCCCTCTGAATCTCTAAGGAGAATCCTTTCCTCCAAACAAGCATGCTGGTTGAAAGTCCCTCAGAACTGGGGGGAATGGGGGAGGAAGAAAGAAAAGAAAAATCTCAATATCTGGGTCTTATCCCCAAAGATACTGGGTTCTACCCCTGATGAACTTAGTCTGGGCTGGCATCCAGATGTTTGGACCTTGTACAAAAATTCTAATATGTTGTGAAGTTTGAGGGTCACTCTGCTAAAGTTCAGGAGGTAAGTCTTGAGTTGTATCAGTACGGTCTAATATTATCCTCATTGAAAACAAAACAGGTCCTTGATAAATATGAATGAGGATAATATTAGTTCAAAATTCAAATTGGCTTTCTACCTATAAAGTGACTTCTATCAAATATTCTATGTTACACAACTAATTTGAGCCTTTGGAGGAGTCACTATGGATGCATATCAGTCTCCCTTTTCTAGGAAACTGTGCCTGGCCAAGCTGTTACCAGCTTACTGCCTCTTGCTCTATCAACGGCATCAGGCCACTGGGACCTCATATTCACTGAGAGCAGAATATGCATGTTGATGCAACACTTCATGTTTTAAACTTGTCTCTTCCTATTTCCACATTACATACTTATTATATTCAGATGACTCAACATGAGGCCAAGTCTACAGATGTTTGAAAACTTCCAGATGAATATTTAACTTGTTCTTCCTTCAAACTAATGTAAAGATGCCTACATTCTCACTTGTTATTGTATACTTCAAGTGTGTTCTGATAAATCTACATGTTCTAATCTCAGCTTCTATATCTTAAAATTAGAAGGCATTTGAATGTTTCTTAACAAAAGCAAAATTCTTGTCTATATGCCAGCCTCCTCCCTAGTATGGCTGAATATGTGTGAGCTACTTCCCTAAACTGTTGCCTCTACAGCCATGTATGCCATTCTTTCAGAGGTAAAATCATTATCACATGACTATCTTCTTCATCATTTGACCACCCTATCAACAACACTGCTTGTATCCTCTTCATTAAAGCCTGTTTTCTCAAGTAATTGGTCCTGTTCATAGCTTATATCACTTTATTTTATATAAAAAAGTGATTGCAATTTAAGAGCACAGCCACTTCTAAATGTGCAGCATGAGCTGCTGAAACACAGTTAATATTATTAGTAGTCCCTGTTTTATAATGGACCCTTGAATCAGAAACATTAGCATTATCAAGAACCCTATGACAGATGCAAATTCTTGGACTCCAACAGAGAACAACGGATTTGGGATCTCTTGTCATGGGATGAGGAAGAGCTGGAGATTATCTGTGGTGACCTAGGACCATGTTAGCATTAGAAATTCTATACTAGCTAGAGAATACGATGCCACCAAATCTCAGTAGCTTTGCACATCAATGGCTTTGCTCTGCACACCTGCAGGTAGCCCAGGCAGCTTGTATCAGGTGGCAGGTGGAGTCCTGATGTGCTCCATCCATCATCTAGGGTCAAGCTGGAGGAGAGACAAATACTGAGCATACACTTCTCTTGACTGAAGTCAGAAGCTCCCATAGGGCTTACTGGTTTTAAGATTTAGCCTCAAAACTAAACTAATTCCTTTTTCTGCAAAGTAGTCCATTGACCCACCATGGCCACATAGCTAACTCCAATGATGTAGAAAAATGTACTCCTACAGAGGTAATAAGGCAGTGAGTATGGAGGGGAGAATATTTGCTGAATAAGAGTCTAAAATACGTCATTGCAACATTGGATAAATATGCCCAATACAGACCCTACTACCTATTAAGTGAAAATAAATTTAGTTAGACTAACAATGGCAATCAAAGTAGGACTGCATGGTATCAAGAGAGTACCATTCAGACTATAGACAAGTTTTGCCATTCTTTCCATTTTGATGTGATAAACCCTAAAGAAAAAAAAAGGAATTTCTGTTCACACTTCATTTCTGGTTCTACTTCTGAGGAACATGAGCAGTATGAATTTCTTTATAAAAATACAGGAGAAACACCTGCTACAGCAATTTTTTATGCTCATTTCCACATTGGAAAGCTGACTAAATATTTTTCTCTCCTAATGTGTTTTTTAAAGAAAACTCTCAAATTTCCATCACTGATTCTCTAACCACACTCAACTAGCAAGAACCTAAAAGAAAAAGAAATCTTCCTCAAAGATACAGTAAAGCATACCAAAATTAACAAAAGTAATCCACTGTGGAATCACTATGAGACAGTGGACAATACCGTCACACCTTAGGAAACCAAGAAAGCAACCTATAGTTCCCTGGTGACAGGAGTGAAATGCTCTTTATTTTGCTTTACTTTTCCTTACCCCCATGACTAGAAGATTATGGTCAATAATAAGATTCTGTTCAAGATGGCTACTAACTGTCAAATGCCAAGATCTGTGTCCTTGTGAAAGGGGATCATATGGAAACTCATTGCATAACGATCACTGCTAAGCTGTCTGCCAGCCACTCCAAGGGGTGTGGGCTGTCGTTTAGTACACATGAGAACATGAAACTGATGTGCCTCAACTGAGTGGAAAACACAGCTTGCCAAGCACTGTTTTGTGGATGGAGACTGAAGAATGTCTAACAAGCTGAGTGGTATAATGCCCATAGCAGGAACCACCACTGCAGACTGGGCAGAAAATCCTGATTTATTTGGAGAAAAAAGGAGCAGAACAAGAAAAAACAACCAACCAAACAAAAACCGCGTTCTATAAAGAGTAAACATGAAATTTAGAGGGGGGGTTTGGTGGGAATCCTGATTTGGATTTTACTCTTGACTTTGTTCTTAATGCTGTTAACCACAGAGCAAATTAGGTAAATCCTCCTGGCCTCAGTTTCCTCACCTCTACAGTAAGGACAATATACCTTTTCTTACTGTCTGTGAAAAAAGGAAATCCATGTTGTGAACCACTTATGGAGTCATGTGTCAGGGAGCTGACAGTAGCCTCTGAAACCTTAGGGCAGTGTCCAGCCAACATGCAGGCAGATGTTGGGTATATCAGCATTAGGAAGGGATGTCCAAGAATAAGCAGAAGTTGCTTGAAAGCAGATTCTAACCCCCAGAAAAAGCCTCTTATTTACAACAATATTTGATTGCCATCTCATTGGTGCTAACTCCTGTCCTAGAGAAACTGTAAGATAAGCATTGTGTATTCACATTTCTACCCCATGCCTTCTTTGCTTTAAATAGCAAGCATACTGTTCTCTTTGAATAGAGGGAGGCCCTGTTAGAGTGATTTCATTCCATTACTGGTCATGGTCAGTGGCCCACATTCTGTCTCACAAATATATCTAGACTCTTACATGATTATCCAGCTCAATTTATTTCAGCAATAAATGCCCCCTAGAGCATAGTTCTTACCTCTCATAATATTCAAGTATTTGATAGTCTTAGAAGTATTCTCAGGTAACAGAGTGACTGTAGGGATAAATTCTGAGGTGTGCTAGCCGCGAACATTTTGTGATGTTTGAGTTATTTCAGGGATTCTACTATCCCTAGTTGGGGTTAATAGGTTCCATAGAATAGATATGGTACATATGGCCTGAAAATTCTGAGCCTTTAAAATAAATAGAAACATACCAACACACAAAATTTATAGTATATCTGATGCAAAATGGTTGGTGTTTTGATTTATCTCTTTGTAGACAGGCTCTTATTATGTAGGCCAAATTGGCTTCAACCTCTCCATCCTCCTGCATCAGCTTCTCAAGTGTTAGTATTGCAAGAGTATGCCATGATGTCTGAATTGAAAACAGTTGTTTTATCCCTAAATTTAAATTGTGCTTTTATATGAATAGTCATTTCTATTTCAAGGCTCATGAGCTGTTCCTAGTCAAACGTTCACTCTTGCTTGACAATTTTAAAGGAGTTGCAAAGCTAATTCTCTAATTCTTTTGATGACATTGAGGACTGATTTATTTTTTTTAATATTCTAAAATACCTCATTTTTATCTTCTGTAATAGCAGGTGATTGTGATCTCCTTAACCAACTGACCTCTGAGAGACTAGAAATGTAGCTTGGTGGTAGAATGCATGAGGCACTGAGTTCAATCCACAGCGCTGTATAAACCTGGTATTGGTACCTGCCTGTAATTTCAGCATCAAGAAATGGGGTCAGAATAATGATAAATTCAAGGTTCTTCTTATTTATAAAGCAAGTTCAAGGTTAGCCTAGCCTTGAAGAAGCACAAAATCTCAAAAAATTTAGCCTGTATTATCAAAATAAATAAGTCTTCTATGAAATGTCAAGTTAGATTTCCAATTGCAAATAATTCATTACACCCATGTACTGTCCTTAATGTAATAAGGGACTGTGAAGGATTATTTCAGGTTAAATTCAACAAATTCATTTCTTACATCTTGTCATGGTAAAATGCTTCATGAATTTTGGGTTACTCCATCTCTAGGATCACAGAGACTTAAATGATCATAGTGGGCCATTTAAGTTAGACACATAATTTGTAATATTTAACTGTTTGAAGATTATCACTATGTACAAAGAGAAATACACAAGCCGAGTATTTAAATTCATACTAAAAGACAGCACCAGGTAGAGTCTTCATATGATTCCAGCCTGCCTTAAGGTTCTCATCAACTATGGTAAAGATGGTTCCTTTATTAGCATCTACAAAAATGGAATCATGGCAAATAAAGCACCATTCTTGTAGCCTTGTGACTTAAAGTGCAATCTGGAACAACAGCCGTGATTATCATCTGGAGCTCACTAGAAATGCACAGTCTCAGGCTCCAAGCAAAGCCTGTTGCATCTGCATCTCCACAGTCTCTCACACTCACACTGACACAGGGCAGCCAAGTGCCTACTGTACTCTATGGTGTACTAGAATAAATAAGTCGAACATCTAGCTTTAGAAGGTAAGGGTCTTCTCTTCAACTCAGTTTATAAATACAAGGTCTTTTTATGTTGGGATTGCACTTACTATGAGCAGCATTATACAGCAGGAACTGAGTCACTGGGTAGCATCTCACCTTCCAATTATGACCTTCACACATTATTCAAGGATATTTATTGGCACTAACAAGAAATAGTAAGCCAGAATGAGGTCCACATGGAGCCATGTGAACAACAGAAGCCTTCGCATCAATATATAGCAAGATCAGATGCAAAGACCAAAGAAAGCCCCTGATGTTCAAATTTGATTGTATTTGTTAATGATATGCTCTATGAGTATTGATAACACTATTTTAGTTGCTTTGCACTTTGCTATGTCTAAACTTCTGACAACAAGCAACAGAAATTTAAAAATATAAAATTAATAAAAATTTAAAAGAAGCAACTTAAGGGAAGAAGGGTTTACTTTGGTTTACAGGTTGGAGAGATGCAGTGCATGGTGGTGTGGAAAGCATGACAGCTTAACTCTGAGGTGACTAGGCATATTGTGTCCAAGGCAGGAATCAGATGACAGATAAGAAGCAGGGACCAATTCTAAAATCACAAGGACTACCCCCAGTGATCCACTTCTTCCAGTGAAGCTCCACTTCCTATAGGTTCCATAACATTGTGATACACTCCACCCATCTGGAGACCAAATGCTCAAACCATGAATCCATGGACGAGAATTTACATTCAAACCATAAAACTCACCATGTTCTAAAGTCCAGCCTTTATTATTTAGATATTACGAGAAATTAATCATGACCCATGTCATGATTATTTACAGTGTCAAAATTGCGGGAGCCTGGGTGAAGATTATATGAGAATTCTTTCTACTATCTTGGCAACTATGCAACTGAAACTTTGTTGTTGCTGTTATTGTTGTTTTTTGAGACAGGGTTTCTCTGTGTAGCTTTGAAGCCTGTCCTGGAACTTACTCTGTAGACCAGGCTGACTTCAAACTCACAGAGATCAGCCTGCCTCTGCCTCCTGAGTGCTGGGACTAAAGGTATGTGCCACCATGACACAGCTGAAACTTATTTAAAAGCAAAAAATAGTTTTCAAAAAGCTTTACAATTCTTGGAAACAAGGGATTTTTTGAAGATTATTTATCTAGCCAGTGAAATATACCTTTCACACATTTGTCACAGAAAAGCTGAAGACATGAAGATGTTTTTAGATTCCATTGTAACTAGGATGTTACATGGAATTTCTTAAGAGACTGCCAAACAGATCATTTGGCCTAAGACTTGAAGGTAATGAAAAATAACATGATTTGCTTGCCATGTGCAGGAAACTTAATATGGTTCTTCTTGAGCAACTTTAGGACGTTGTTAGGTTATGATGTAAGGATAGCGGTTTCTGCAAGATAACTACTGGACTGATGATTCCTCTCTCCTTATAGTCCACCTTGTATGCAGCTAAAGCCTCACATAGTTTCAATAAATTACCTAATGCCATGTGTATTGGTCTGCATTCTGATGCAAATACTTTAAGATTGCAGGCTGAGTAAGTTTGAACAAAAAGTGAGATTGGGTTCCAGAAATACAAAATTAAAAGTTCATATGTTGTGATGACCTTCTTGCTGGCAGAACCCTAAGGAGGTTCAGGGTATTGTATGATGAGATAGGGTGCACATGTGTGCTCCATTTTTCTTTTTTTTCTTATTTTTAAACTTTCATTTAATTTTATGAGTATGGGTGTCTTGTCTACATGGATGTTTGTGCACCACATGCATGCCTGGTGGCCACAAAGGACAGAGGCAAAAAGAGAATGGATCCCCTAGGAGTGCAGTTACAGAATTGTCAGCTACAATGTAGGTGCTGGGAATTGAACCCAGGTCCTCTGGAAAAGCCACCAGTACTCTTAATCACAAAGCCATTACTCTAGCCCTTCTCTTGTTTTTCTTATAGAAACACAAAATTTAATCAGGGGGTTTCCACTCCAAAGATCTAATTCCCACCAACACCTAAAGGCTTCATCTCTAAACAACATGGTCAGATTAAATTTCCACCCTGTTAATAACTCAGAAAGGGGATTACATTTAAACACACCAACCCTTGGGGGGACATACTCAAACAAGACTTATATAGCACCCCTTTGTGTTTGAGTTGACTCTCACAAGATTAAAGAAGTCATTTATGTGAACTTTTCCCACTCATTTTCAGGGACAACACTAGTGGCTTGAAATCTGCTATGGTGGAAGTATTTATGTGGTAGAAACTGGAAAAGCCTATATTTCCAGATTGTTTTTGAGAGCTAATTATTAAGCATTCATGAACTCTAGACAGTGTCATATCTGCTGCCCTTGCTGGTGTTGATCTAACCAGACTACTTCTTTGTCCCTTGAACACTCTGGGATTGAGACTTGAATGTTGCAGGGCTGTTGACTTGTATATTGACTGTTCTCTCTGCTAAGTTCCCTTCCTAAATACTACACATGGCTTTTTCTTTTAGTCATGTTTTACTTTAATGCACCTTCATAATGAAACTATCTCTGGACAGTTTTCAGAAAATTATACCCATCCTCTCCACACTCCCACTAACTTATGTTGACTTCAGTAGTCTCTCTAGTTCTTTGACGATGTAAGATACTGTAGTTTAATATTTCATTTTTCAAGTTTATTGCTTTTTCCCTCCTAAAATGTTATGTATGCAGAAACACTATTTTTTGTGTTTTGTTCACTGTTTTGTCCCTGTGTTCAAAATTCTCTAGACACATAATAAATGTCCAATGAACAAATGTTAAACAGAGGTCTAAAGTTATCATTTGTCCTGGATTAAATAAAAATATAAAAATATCTTAATAAAAACACCAATAATTTTTAATAGAATATCTAAAGCTGATGTGGAAAACTAAACAAGAAAAAATTGGAAAGCTTCTTTAAAAATAGAATAATGGAAAACTATCTCAAAGATACATTAAAACACATTATAAAATCACAATAACTGATGTGAGGTAGCAATGTAAATATAAAAAGATCACTAAATTTCAGTATCTAATACAATGACTGCCTCAAATTATTGAAAATGATGGGTTAGTCAATTCACTGGGCAAAGTATAATGTGAAAATCAGATTAAATAAAAATACAAAATTGTTATAAGTAATCCATGATGAGGTTAAATACAAAATTAATCAATAATATATATGTATTTTTGAATTTATTGTATGTTCTTTAAAATATAAATTACTAGAAGTACCACAATGCATTTTCAACTAAAATATCCCATAGATTATTATTTATTTAGTCTCTTGGCCTTGACAATTCTCAAATTGTGTTATTACAAAGAAGTAAAATGTTATACTAATTCTTTTCCATAGGAAAAATATTTTTCTATGCAATGCTTTCTAATTAAATAATTTTCCCCACACCTACAAAAAAAAAAAACAAAGAAATCACTGAGGCTGAGGAGTGAAGATTTGCTCAGCCTGCCCCCCCATACATGTGTTTAACATTAGCTGTGTGGGTAGTGATAACACTTCTTACTTTGGGTTTTTCTGTAGGGATAGAGGAGACTGAAGACAGGCTGATGGACTCCATCGACGGCCTCCAGTGTCTAACCATGACTGCTGAAAACCCTACTTCCGGAGACCTGACTCCTGTCCCCATTGTCACTTGCAAGCTCTGCTTGTGTGAACAGCCTCTGGACAAGGTGACCATGCTCCAAGAATGCCAGTGCATCTTCTGTACATCTGTAAGTTTTCCTTAATGTTGGCACCATAGGAAAGTTCATGAAAAATTATGGGAAAAATTATGAAAGCTACAGGATACATTTCTGTGGCATATGTGCCTTATGATTCCTAACAGTGGCAAAGTTATAGTCATGAAGTAGTAACAAAAATAACTTTATGGTTGGGGGTCACCACAACATGAGAAACTATTAAAGGCTCACAGCATTAGGAAGATAGTTTGAGAATGGCTGTTATAATCCATCAGAAAGGGTCACAAAACTAGCACCAAGCGGAGTAACAGGAGAGTTGTGGAAGACAGGGAGACAGGTCTTGGAAGGAAAGGAGAGTCCAGTAGAGGGGGGATGGATCTAGGGAAGACACTGAGTTTTAGGGGGTTAGGAGTCACACTGGTCTCACCATCTCAGCGTGATCGTTTTCCTTTGGTCTTGCTTGGATTCTGAACCCATCTGTTGGAAATAATGGCGTCTGTCTTGCATACTTTGGTCTCTTCCCACTCCTTGGAAACCATGAATCGGAAGCAACATTTAGTGCAAACCAGGATGGAAGTTTTCCACTGAGGATGCCTGGTGTTTAAGAGCAGAGATTCAGTTTTTGCTGTGAGAGTTCATAGTGCAGAATTCAAGCTTGTGTGTCAATGCTGGGGAAAGAATATGGAGCCAAAGGCTGCATTTCATCTTTACAAGAAGCTAATGTTGACACATTGTTGTTTCAATGGATTCTAGCTTCTAATTAAAAACAGCGCCACTGTTTCTCATTTCTTCAGCTATTTGGGAGTTGGCGTTTGAACAATTACATTATCCTGTCAACTAGATTCATACTTCCTTATTGTTACAGGGGGCTCAGAAGCAGAAAGTCAAATGGCTTGATATTTTTGGTACTCTCCATTTTCTGGAAGTTGTTTTGTACCTGTCAACATTAACCTTCGCTGCTCTCTCAGTGCCTGTGGTCTTCTAAAGCAGTAAGCTGAGCACGTGGGATGGCTTTAGTGTCTGTGAATCTGCAATTAGAGTCAGACTTGCCTGGAGTACTACTTGAACATTTTTTTAGTGTTAGAGATTTATTCTTCATTTTATCCAAAATGTGATTTTAAAAAAAGTGTGTCAAGAGGCTGGAGAGATGACTCAGTGGTTAAAAGCCCTTGCTGCTTTTTGCAAAGGACTTGAGTTCAGTTCCCAGCCTTTGCCACTTTTTTAAAGTTTATGTGTATGAGTGTTTTTCCTTCATGTATATCTGTGTAGCATGCGTGCATGCAGTGCTCACAGCTGTCAGAAGAGGGCATCAAATTCCCTAGAACTGGAGTTACAGTTATGAGCTGCCATGTGGGTGCTGGGACTTGAACCAGGGTCCTCAGGTAGAGCAGCCAGTGCTCTTAACCACTGAGTCCTCTCTCTAGCTTTTGACACATTTTAACTTATTGATTTGCCCACAACAGGTGCTTTGTAGACTCCTTAGACTGTCCAATGTAGGTAATTCTGGCTCTAAATGACATCAGAGACAGGAGTGCAGCGCACATCACTGCCACTAAACCACCCCTTTAGGTGGTCTACTTGTAGAGGTGGTTTCCTCGGTTGAACTCCATGCTTGGCCTTAATGTGGAGAAGAAGGTGTAGCAGAAAGCAAGGGAAGTTGAGGATGCAGATGTGGGCACAGTCCTCACTCATCTGGATGAAGGCTTTAGGTACACTGTGGAATTATGGTGTCAGAGGGGTAGATATATTGGGATTATTGTGAGAGAAACTGTGTAATTATTTCTGGTGCCCTGAAGGCTAAATATCTCAGGAAGGCTGTATGTAAATCAATAATAGGCAGAATGCAGAGATTTTTCTCTCCTTTTTTCTTTTCTTTGTTTCATTTGTCAATGCAAATAATGGAAACATGAAAATTCAAGCTTCACTTCTGTCTTATTTTGGATTTCTGTTGCTGTGAAGAGACACCATGACCACAGCAACTCTTATAAAGGGAAGTATTTAATTGAGGTTTGCTCACAGTTCAGAGGTTTAGTCCATTATTATCATGGTGGGGAGCACACAGGCAGTACAGTGCTGGAGAAGGAACTGAGAGTTCTATATCCAGATCAGCAGGCAGCAGGAACAGTGACTCTGGGCTTGGCTTGAGCTTCTGAAACCTCAAAGCGCACCCTCGAGGACTCACTTCCTCCAACAAGGCCACCCTGACTCCCACAAGTCTACACTTCCTAATAGTGCCACTCCCTATGAGTCTTTGGGGGTCATTGTCATTCAAACCACCACACCTTCTCTGGATCTCTTTCCTTTTTTGAGGTAGGGCCTTGCTGTGTAGCCTTGGGTAGCAGAACAAACACTTGGTGTAAATCCCAGGTTGCTCTTGAACAGTCTTCCCGCCTCAGCCTCCCAAGGACTAAGTGTAGCCTGACCCATTGATAGCTCCCGCAGCTTGTTCTTTCAGATCATTCTGGACCATTGAAGTCAAGGGAAAAAAAATGACAAGAGTAGGTTTCAAAGTGGTGAAAATCGTGGGCTTGCTCTCTCGCGGGCAGGCCTCACCTCGCCTCTGGTTTGCCTTGGACACGGCTTCTGCCGGCCATGAATGGAGGATAATGAGAGCACAGTTGCTGCTTGTTTTTATAACCTAGATAATTTCACCTGGAAAGAGTTGGTATGTTGGGCATGGCCTATTTACCTTCCAGATTAAAGACAGGATGTGTTGAGCAAAAAGAAAATAGAATCCAACCATATTCTTGCCCTTTTCCATTACCCTTCCTTGGCTCCGGGTAGTTAGAATTCTTTTACTATTCATTTCTTGCAGCCAAATGGATTTTCCAATATTTAAAAAGTGAGAAGCAAGACTTTTTTAAAATCAAGCCCTTCTTTCCTTCAGGGCCTGTTGGGTGACCTTTAAGAAAAGCCCCCAGATGCTCTGGGAGACACTTATAGTTCAGGAAGACCTGCCTATGTGTGTGTTCATATGTGCACACACGGTTAGTAACTGAAATGAAGCCGAGAACCTGCAGTTCTTTTTTCTCGGGTTCTAAATGGTACCTTTTTCAGGAAAGTGAAGACATTTTCCTACCCCACTCCCTTGAGATACACACAGCAGAGCTGTGGTAAAGAGCCCAGATCCAGGAGGAGCCAGACTCAGTCAGGCTTTGTCCTCCAGTGGTGTAAGATTTGAGGCACGGTTAAGCCATTTATCTTCTGCTTCTGAGCCAGCAGAGTTGAGAATACTATTTTAAAATAGCAGTAGTGATAAAGTGATGCTAGCTCACTATTGCTCCTTCCCCACAGTCCACTCCATGTCGAGCCATTCCATCTTTTAAAACTGTCCCCGAGCAAGGGATGCTGGTAAAGATGTGAGTTTGATGTCTTCCTCTTCCTCATTAGCCATTCACCAGAAGGTGGAGAAATATATGCTGTGATTTACGACTATTTTTAAACCTAAATCCCAAAAGTAGATCAGGAGTCACCAACAAAGTAAAACAAAACAAAACAAAAAACCTTTTTTTTTTTAAAAAAAAGGGAATGGCAGTAAAATAAAAGATAGTAAGATATTTTAATGAGGAAAAATAAAAACAAATCTTAACCTCATGTTTCTATCTAAAGACACTCAAGATTAGTTTTTCCCCTGTCCACCCCTCCTAACTGCAACTTGATTTATGAATAAAGACCATCTTAAAGATTTAAGAAAAACAAGTTTAGACTTTTTTTTTAAAAAAAAATTTAAAGAATCAGGCCAACAAAAAAGGAAGTACTTTTCTCATATCAAACAAGCTAATATTTCACTGCAGTGTTACAGTATATGCAGAATATATACAATATACAGAGATTTGCAAAGCAAGCACTTGGTTCAGAAAAGGTAAAAATATGATATTCTCATTGAGTGCAATGATTCTAAAAATGACTGTAAGGTTGAAACGGCAACTCTAAAGGTGGACCCATGCCCACACCTTTGGCAGATCTACACGATTCAGATGGAATTTTCCCAAGCTGCCATGATTTGTTAGTCCACAGGGTTTTGTTTGTTTGTTGTTTTGGTTTGGTTTTTGATGGTGAAAGGGCACAGTCGTTTGAAGTCACTTTTACCTAGAACTCACGGGAGCTGTAGAAATCAAGGAGGCGTCTTATTTCAGGACGGTGTCCCAGAGCCCTTTTCTGACTGTCTTCCACATTCCCTGTAGCGTTTCCCTGAAGCGTTGGAGTTGTCCTCCTATCCTGAGCCCCATATCGTTAATTGATATTGGATGGACAGATGCTTTCTGTCACTCTATTTCTCTGTAGCCTCTGAGTCTAGGATATATGAGGTGACAAGGCTTTATTTATGCTTTTTTCCTGGCTTGCCTTTTAAGCAGTCAGCCATCAATCAAATGACTTTAACTTTGTCTTGTAAAATGACCTCAGTGCACTCTCTGTCTGTATCTCTTTTATTGGTTATGTGGTGGCTTTTGTATCCACCAGTTAAATCACTGGCCTAAAATGCCCGTTTTGGTGCTGTTTTCCTACTGACAACTGGGCTCCTGCCAGGTCAGGTGGCATCTGAGGGATAAGAATGAATAGGAACAGCCTGAGAAATAGGTTAGAGATGACTCAAGAAGGCGCTGGCTTCCTGGACCCATGATCTCATTCAGGCCCTGTGCTCACTACTCACTAGTTCAAGGCAAGTAGTAAATAATGTGCCAAGAGAGGAAGAGAAGCCTCTTACTGGCCTAGGATTGGAAGGTATCTTAGGTTGCCGGGGCCCTTACCCCAAGGGAAAAGTTTTTTTCCTGGAAGCCTATGTGGTTTGTCAGTTAAGAGAATGGGCCTCAAGTCTTGCTTGGATTTAATTCAACAAGTATTTACCGTATCAGGAATAATTCTGACATGGTTAGACTACAATGGTGAACAATTGTATGAAAGCCTGCTTTTCAAATAGCACAAGTTTGAGTGCGTGGTCAAAAGTGCTGTGTGAATATAGACACCGGATAAGATGTGAGCTCTAAAGACACAGAGGAGGACAAGCGAGCTGGTGAGTGCCATGGGGACGGGGTTCTGCATTATTCTAGGTAAAGTCTCACTGGGAGGGTATTATTGGAGTGGAAACCTGAAAGAAATGAGGCACGAGCCATCAAAATACCTAGAAGAAGGGGGAGGCAGTATAGAGCCTTAGACTGAGCATGTTCTTGGTGGGCTCTGATGCAGAAGGAGGCTAATGTGGATGTTAAACATGTATGCATGCACATCTAAGTGTATGTGCAGGCACATGTATGGTGTGGGAGGAGGTCAGGGTGTGGGTGTGTGTGTGTGTGTGTGTGTGTGTGTGTGTGTTTTGAGGAGGAGGTGGTAGTCCCAGTGAGAGGCCAGGAAACGATCAGTGCCCAGTGTCTTAAATAGAGAGAGGGGTGGGAGGAAGAGAGAGAGAGAGAGAGAGACAGACAGACAGAGACAGAAAGGGGACGATATACTTTGCCTAGCCTCCTGACTGCAGCCTAGCTGTCTGTTTTCTGACCGCCACTCTGTGAGCAAACTGCCAGGGGCTGAGCTGCTTCTGTTACGGTGCCTCTCTTGCCTAGCATGCATCAAAACTTCTAGAACTATGAGCGGAGACATGCCCTTCCTCCCTTAGTAGTCATTGTTGAGCATTTTGTCACAACACCGTGCAACGTAGTGAGCCCAGAGTGCCAACAGAATAAAACCCAAGCCAGCAGTCAGTGACTTAGACCAGCTGGTTACGTCTCAGAGCCACACACGTCTTCATTCTTCTTTGTGATCATACAAGAACAATCATAAGTCATCTCAGAAGATCATGGCAAATGGTGTAGCAGGTAACCTAGATAAAGCACTTAACACAGACCTGGGTGACAGCTAGCAGTGTGCTCCTCCCGGCTTTAGTTCTATTTGACTGAGAAACTCTTAAGGCTGAAATGAATCCACTGTCTATGCAGCTAACCTAATTGAACCATTTCATTTATATTGGTTGAAATCTGTTTTCTGAATAAAATTTATCTGTAAATGTTAATTCTACACACTAAAACCAAACTGCTTGAACTCTAGTTTGGCTGTTGGTGGTTGAATACAACCCCTGCTCACTAGTTTTCTGTTATCTGAGTGAAGGTTGTTTATGTCATGGATTAAATCACTGTTCGAACCCCCACCCCCACCCCCCATCAGTGCCAATCCTTGGTAGCAAGCAGTGGGGGAGCCTTCCTGGGTCAGTTTCTGACAGTGACTGGGGCCTAACTCTGCTCCAAGGCTCATCAGTAACTCTGTGACTTAATTCATATCTCCACATCCTTCCTTAAGTGGTGGGTTGCTTTGGTTTCTTACTGTGTAGCAATTCATATGATTTTTTTCTCATAATTTCTTTTCTGTTTCCCTCTCTTCTCTCTTTTTCTTTAAAACAAACACTCCCCCCACCCCCAAAATCCAGGATCTCATCATGTAGCCCAGGATGGCCACAAACTTGTTATTCTCCTGTCTCAGCCTCTTAAATGCTGAACATATAAGGGTGTGCCATGACACCAGATTTAATTTTCTTCAATTTCTTTAAACTTAGATACCTGGCCAGATCGTTCTATGGGAGATAGCAGTTGGCTAAGCCCACTACCTGGTTGAGTTCTCTGGGTTCTGCGCTGATAGACATTGGTCTTTCACCTTTAGATTCCATGATTATAGGTGAGAGAAGAAAGCAAATCCCTCCTCAAGCCAGTGTTCTATCCCCCATGTCCCAGGGAGTGGCCCCAGCAATAAAGGATTGCTTTCTTGGCTTGATAGGCAATAGGTGTGTAGGTCCTAGAAACCTATCCAGGGTGGGGAGGGACTGAAAAGGAGACAGACA
>LOJH01027311.1:4176-17245 GCA_001685095.1 Ellobius talpinus
ACACACACACACACACACACACACACACACACACACACACACACATGCATACACGCATGCACACACATAAAGACTTTCAAATTACATTAAACCCCACAATAAGAAGAAAACAGAAAGGGGGGAAGCCACTTAAAACAAGTTAGACCTGGGCAAGTTCATGGACAAGGTGTTCCTCACTTCAAAGAAGAGAAAAGTATTTACATCCAAACCCACAGTTCAGATCCAGAACCAGGTTGCTCAGTCTTCTGAGGTTCCCAAAAGGCTCAGGAATTAAAAGTAGGGGTACAGCAAATAGGAAAATTGGTTAAAGGTCCAACCAAGTAAGAACTAACCGAATCGTCTGGCTGAGCCCTCCACCCCCTGAATCTTGGGGACTGTCCTTCCTCCGCCATCAAGCTTAGTGAATCCCACCAAAGAAAGTCAACCAAAGTCCCCCTGATCTTGGCAGCAGCAGCGACATCAGCAAGACTGAGCTACTCAGTCCTACCAGGAACAGCTTTCAAAGGCTACCTAGTCTAAGGTGTGTCCTCCCTGCACCAAGAACACTGGCAGCCAGGCCAACAAGGAGAGAACTCCTGGGCAAAGTGAGCACCGAGGCATAGGCTCCCAAGTGAGGTTGCCCATGAGGAGTTAGACTAAAATATGGTCTCTGGATTCTGAGGTTCTAATCCCAGAAGTCCACAATTGGTAGCTGATTCAATGATAATCTCTTAAGATGACTGTTTTAGGGTTCTATTGCTGTAAAGAGACACCATGACCATGGCAACTCTTATAAAGGAAAACATTTAACTGGGGCTGCCTTACAGCTCAGAGGTTTAGTCCATTATCATCATGGCAGGAAGCGCTGCCGAGTGCAGGCAGACATGGCGCTGGAGAGGCAGCTGAGAGTCCTACATTTGGATCCACAGGCAGCAGGGAGTGAGCCACTAGACCTGGCTTGAGCTTCTGAGACCTCAAAGCCCACCCCCTAGTGATACAATTCCTCCCAACAAAGCAATCCTTACTCCAACAAGGCCATGCCTCCTAATAGTGCCACTCCCTAGAAGCCTATGGAGGGAGATCCATTTTCATTCAAGCCACCATGGCAGAACCCCCTTGTGACCTAGGTTAGATACTATACTATGAGCAAGAGAGCCTTGACTATTTCTAGGCCAGTGAGATTCGCCTGAACCTAATTCAGTGGTCAGCAAGAACAGATTCCCAGGCACTCATTAGCAATGCAAATATGCAAATCTTCAGGCCCCACCTCAAATTTCCTGAAAAGGTATGCTTAAGATGAAGGATCTTGAGACAGAGTAGTGTTTTGGGGTTTTTGCTTGTTTGTTTGTTTTTTGGTTTTGTTTTGCTTTGTTTTCTGGATAATTTCCTGGGAGGAAGCAAATAGCATGACCAGTGTTCCTATTAGAGCTGGGGAGTGGGGAAATTCTTCATATACAGAGGAGTGAACCCTGTAACCCAGAGGGGAAGAACTCCATCTGCCATCCGGAGCTGAAAGAAGCAAGCAGAGAAACAGGCTTTGCCCTAGGGCAGTGGCTCTCAAGTTTCCTAAAGCTGTCACCCTTTAAAACAGTCCCTCATGCTGTGCTGACCCCCACAACTTACAAACTACTTCAAAGCTGTAATTTTGCTACTGTTATGAATCATACTGTAAATAACTGATATGCAACCCCCAAAGAGGTCACAAGTTGAGAGAGAACCACTGCCCGAGAGTCTCACAGGGAGCCACACCACACTCACAGTGTGACCTAAGCGTGGTTGCAGGAGCCACACCACACTCACAGTGTGACATAAGCCCGGCTGCAGCCAGTCATTCTCTGTCCCGCCAGCCAGCTCCCAAACAACCACAGGAAGACTTCTTATGTATTATTATGAAAGCTTGGCCAATAGCTTAAACTTGTTTTTAGCTAGCTCTTATTTTACCCCATTGCTGTTCATCTATGTGCTACCCCGAGGCTCATTTACCTCATCTATGGACTGTCCATCTGCTTCCTCTCTTTCTGGCTTGTGACTCCACCCTTCTTCCCAGCATCCTCTGTGCCTGCAAACCCCACCTAGCTATTGGCCCTTCAGCTTTATATTAAAGCAATCAGAGTGACACATATTCACAACACACAAAAAGATTATTCCACAGCAACCAGCCATATTGGAGAGCACTGAGTCTTACTGAACACTGTAGAAGAGTGATGGAGGATGAGTTCCAACGTTCACCTCAGGCCTCCACACGGACCTGCACCCCCCTGTATGAACACCATATGCATGTCAACATGTGCACACCATTCAGACACATGAAAATGGAAAATAAAATGGTCCTTTGGAGGGGAACATTCTCAGGAATAAAAATGTGATCCACACCCTCAAGGCACCCTCAAGGAGACCTCTGAAGACCACACGGCCATACATAACAGCATCCTTCCAGGGACATGGGAGTGGTCAGAGAGAGACTCACAGTTGAGAAAGCATGACAAACACAGCTTCAGTCAGATGCTCAAGGCCAACTTCGCCATCATGTCACCATGGTAACACATACTCCTAAGATGAAGGGGTGCAAATGTAGTCCTCCCCACACTCCTAAGCCGCAGCTGAGAGGTATCCCACTGAATCCCTGTCCAGGACTGCTCAAACCTGCCCAGAGAGAAATAATAAGGACATCCAAAGAAGCCTAAGGGAACGTGACAGCTCAGTGTAATATGATGTCTTAATGGGATCTAGGAAGAGAATAGGGAAATCCAATGAAAACTGAGGAAATCTGAATAAACTACAGGTTTTAGTTAATAATGCCTTAATGCTAATCCATTAATTGTAATTAATGTACCATGTTAATGTGTTGTTAAAAATAGTGAGAATTGGGTATAGAGTGCATGAAAACACAATATTGATAATACAATCCTTTCACAATGTGAAGCATTCTATTTAAAAAAATGTTTCTTTTTTTCATCTGATAACTGAGATGTAAAAGTTGTGGCTGGATTGGAATACAGAATTAAGTTAAACTTCAGGGAAGTGAAGCAATTCTAAAGAGATGGGAGGTGTAGGAAAGAAAAGAGAAGAACATTGAGAGGATTAAGTCAATTGATCTGATAAGCTAGCAAAATAAGAGTCCCCGGAAGGACACAGAAAATACAAAAGATAAAAATGCCAAAGCAATAAAGGAACATTGTCCAGAATAGGACATACCCCAGTGTAAAGGTATCCACTAAGTGTCAAGCCGCACAGCTCAGGAACCACGCAAGTGTGTCGCTCTGAAGTTCCAGGCCAGAGCTGATAATGACTCTGCATTATTCAAGCAGAAAAATAGAGAAACTGGCCAGAGGTTAAAAAGTCAGGGAATCAAAGTTGCGTGGAAATGGTTCCTAGCACAGAAAACACAAGACAATGGAAACGTCCTTGAGTTCTGAAAGCCCCATATTGAGATAATGTCCCAAGATGGAAGACTCCCTTCCTGACCCATGTTGGCTATTTCGAGCAAGTGGCTTGTGTTAAGAAAAAAATCTTAAGAAGGGCAGCTCCGCCGGTGCAAAGAAATCCAATTAGGTCAGATCAAACCAAATCAAAATGCCCATCGTTTTATCACATACGGTGCTCGGTGGGCATGGCAGGGAAACAGGACAGCAGCAAGGAGCCCCTACAAACCTGGAACCACGTGTTTCTCCTCTGGGAGCCCACTTAAATACCCTGTGGGAGTGGTCCTGCCCCTCCCCTGGGGAGGGGTCAGGACCTGGCATACTGGGATTTGGAGTCCAAACCAATACAACTCCTAGGCCAGTGGTCTGGGATGGATGCCAGGGGTTGGGGCTGTGTTCCCAACTTAACAGCTTGGTTATTTCTAGGCCCATGAGATTTGCCTTGGCCTAACTAATCCACTGAGTCTCAAAATGGGTTGACAGGCCAGAGATAGTGGATAACCTGGAACCCATCATTAGCAGCTCTGAAATCAGCTCCCCTCCCACCCACCTCAAGCCTCACAGCAGGAACTGCAGGGGTGGAGCCTACCCATCTGTCTTAACAAGCCCTCCAGAGGAGTCACGTGGGCACCAAAGAGAGTGACAGCCACCTAACCTACCCAGAGGCAGAATAGCATCAGCAAGTTAGTAATTGTTCCGAATACATGAGTGGCCTTCGCCCAGTCAGTTCTGCCCTTGAGAGTGTCACGTCAGAGGTCAGAGAAGCATTGACACAGGCATGCTTGGGCAAAGATCCCCACTGGCTTACAAAACAGAAAAGGCAACAGCAGCCTAACTCCCCCTCAATCGGGGATGGAAAGCTAAGGGGACAGAAACTGCTGAGCAATATAAAAAAGAACACACTAAGCCTATAGCGCCAACACGGGAAAATGTTCAGCCATACTACAAGATCCAGTGAGGGGGGAAAAAATCAAGCCACGAAAAGGAACGTGGGAATATTTAAAAACAATGTTACAATGGAAAAACAAACAAAAGTTAACCTTGTAATATGGAGTCTTAGTTGCAGATGTCTTCCCATGGTAAAGAATATGAAAAGTAGTGGGGGAAACACACTCTGAACTTCAGTGGAGGGGACAGAGGAAGAACGGACAGAGAGGGCATATGTCTATATCTGCTTATTCAAGAAGAAAAGCAAACACTGACATCAGGAAGGCAAAATAACACCTGGGTTCCCTCAAACAATGTGGTGGCCCACACCTGTAACCCTGACACTCAGGAGTCCTAAGTAGGAAGATTGGGAGTTTGAGGCCAACCTGGGTTAAACAGTTTTTGTTATTTTAAAGACAGTCTTTGTTATTTTAAAGACAAAAGCCAGCATTTGTCTTTAAAATAACAAAGAGATGACTGCAATCACCAGCTAGTACCTATCTATATGTACCTGTCTATAGACAAGCAGAGAACATATAGCTGGGGCTCTTCAGACAGCTTCCTTGTTGGCTTTTGGTTTTTGTTTGTTATGTCGTTGTTTGTTGTATTGGGGGGAGGGTCTCCTTTTCCCCTAAGAGGTCAGAAGGACCACGTGAGGGGATAATTCATGTCCCCAGCAATTTGCAGGCAGCTAATTTCACCAGCACAGTAACAGTAAAAGAAGCCATTCCCGCTCCACAGAAGTGTGCTTTCTCCACCACTTTAGGGCACTATTTACGAAGAGCAGAAAACTGCATGGAGATACTAGAGCAAACACAGATTTTCTTTCTCCAAAATCTGATCATTAAACTAAGAGTTGGAAATAAAAATGTCATCAAAGTAGAAAATATTATTTCTGGAATCTAATAAACTGCATCTCCAAAGTCTTTTAAAACAAGTAACAGGAAATCAAATACCTTTTTAAAAAGAGGAAAATGTCTTATTTGATGTCAAAACACTGACAAAAAAAAAAGCAAAACAGGGTATTGTCAATGCAGAAAGCAAATAGATGAAAGAGATAGGTAGGTGTGCCTACTAAAAACAGCCCTTTCTTTAATCAAAAGCCAATAGGGAAGGGGGAATCATTTTATAAAGTGTTAGAAGAATCATTCAGAGAAACAAACCAATTTTGACCCTTCCCTCTCACCATACATAAATTCTAACTAGATTTAGGTAAGAGAAAACAAACATACTGAGAAAACAGTTAACATTTATTTAATCCATGGTGAAGATTGTATAACTATAAAACAAATAAAATAAATTACAAAAAAATCAATAAATATATTTAACTACCTGAAAACTCAAGCCTTTGATACATTATACAGTTAGATCATAAAGCAAGTAATAAATGTGTTTTGGCTAAGCCTGGTGGTTTATTCTTGTAATTATAATTCTTTAAGGAGCTGAGGCAGGAGGATTGCAATATCAAAGCCTGCCTGGTCAAAGAGTGAGTTCAGGGCCAAAATGACACTACCCAGAATTAAATTTAAAAAAAGGAAGTAGGGAGACTCAACTCAGAAGTAGAACGCTTGCCTAGCATATACAAGACCCCGGATTCAGTCCCTAACCCTACCTCCAACTCCACCAAAAACTAAGCATTTTTTATTCTTGATAAAGGGCTAACATCTTTTCTTTAACTTGTTACTGATTCTTTGTGGATTTCACACCATGCACCCCATCCCATTTATCTCCCTGACCCCCCCAAAAAAAAGAAAACCTAAAAGGAAAAAAAAATCTCATCATGGTTCTGGACCTGGTTCTTGGTTGGTCAACCCACCAGCTCTCCCTCATCCTCACCTCCATGCAAGCTCTCCATCACTGCCCCAGCTAGCTAACCCAATGCAACAGTCAGCAAGGGCTTGGGGGGGCATTCTCCTGCTCTCACACCCTCAGGGCCAGCTTACCAGCACCCCCACCACAAGGGTCATCTCTGCTGTGCTGAAGGACTAACAATTTAATACATACAAAAAAGTGTACAATTCAAAGGCCAAATACTAAACTATTACGCACTGCCAGATAAAATCAAGCAAAAGATGTGAACAGACAATGTATAGGAGAAAAGTAGGGAATAGCTTAGCAAATTTTAGGAAAACACTCCACCACATGAAGTCAAGAGTTACCATATTCCAGCAGACCTGGAGAGATTGCTTGGTAGGAAAATGCACTCCCCACCATACCCGAGTTCAGTCCTCAGAACACACACTCCTGAAAAGTTATTTGATTTCCACATGTGCAATGTGCCTTGCCCTCCCACAACACTAACTTAATTAACTAATTAATTAATTTAAAATGAACACAAAATATTAGGTTGGAAACACTTCTGCCCTGAGGTCTTTGCGTGGGTTTGTTGTTTTGTTTTTCTTGCTTTGTTTTGTTTGGGGGGAGGGGAAAGGACTCTGCTGTTGGGGAGATGCTCAGTGATTAAGAGCACTGGCTATTCTTCGAGAGGACCTGGGTTCAGTATCCAGCACCCACTTGACAGCTCACAGCCATCTTTAACTGTAGTCAGACTTTTTCTGTCCTGCCAGCCAGCTCCCAAATAACGACATGGAGACTTCTTATTAATCATGAACATTGGACCGATAGCTTAGGCTTGTTTCCAACTAGCTCTTATAAGTTAAAAATATCCCTCATTTTTATTAATCTACATTCTACCATGTGACTTTTACTTCTATCCCATTTTATGTGTCCAATTTGTCCTGTGTCTAACTGGCTTCTTTGCCCTTTTTTCCCCAGACTCCTCTGTGCCTGGAAATTCTGCCTAGTTATTGGCTGTTCAGCTTTCTATTAAACCAGTCACAGTGACATATCTTCATACAGTGTAAAGGAATAGTCTGCAACATGTAACTCAAGTTCCAGGGGATCTGACACCCTCTTTGGGCCTTTATCGACACTGGAGGCATGTAGTGTACAGACATACATGCAGATAAGATATCCATACAATTTAAATTGGTCAACATTATTATTAATGTATATATCGAGAGTTGGTGAGAGTAACACTACCAGGTAGATAGAATTGAGTGCCCAAAATCAACAATATGTACCAAGAAGGTTTCAGGGTTGGTGTCTAGTTATTATCCTAGTTATTATCCTAGTTATAAGTATTGATTTTTACTGTTCTATTAGTTTCAGATGGTTTATCCTAAGGAAATCTTTAAAAATGGACAAAAGCCAGGTGTAGTAGTCCATCCTGTGGTCCCAGTACTCAAGATTTTGAGTTTGAAGTCAGCTGAATTATGTAGCAAATTTAAAGTCAGGTTAAAATACAAAATGAGACTCCCTCACAAAATTAAATAAAATCAAAGTGCAAAAAGTGTTCATGCAATGTTTAAAATACTTTGAAAACTGATGCAGTGTGATAAGGACAATCATGTTACATCTCAATGGAATATTTCCCAGGCATTTCAGACTCTGTTTTTAAAATGTTTAGTATGGAAATGGTGCTACAATGAAATGAGCAAAATTATCAAGGTTCTATAGCTATAATTATACAAAAGAAATCTAGGCACAGGGCTTGACTGGGATGAAAAGTATACTAATGGGTTATCCTTTAATAGAGACTCCTATGGGTGCTTGGGCATTCTTTTTTTTTCCCAAGACAGGGTTTCACTGTAGCTTTGGGACTGGAGAGATAGCTCAGTCCGTGAAGTGCTTGTAGATTATAAGCCAAAGGACCTGGTTCAATCACCAGAACTCATAAGAAGGAAAAGAAGAAAAAAAAGTTGAGAGATAGTGTAGCTTACAACGCACAAGATTGGGGGATAGAAGCGGACAGACCCTGGGGTTCATTGACTTGCCAGCCTAGCCTTCTTGTAAACCCTGAGTCACTGAGAGACCATATCTAAAGATATATTTTTTAATCTTTAATTAAAAAAAACAAGTTAGGGACAGGAGAAAAGACTTCATGGTTAAGAGAGCTTGCTGGTCTTCCAGAGGACCTGGGTTCAATTCCCAGCTCCCACACTGAATGGCTCACAACCACCTGTAACTCCAGCTCCAGGGGATCTGATGCCCTCTTCTGGCCTCTGTGGACACCTTCATACACACGAGCAGACACACACACACACACACACACACACACACACACACTCAAATATAAAATAAATAACTATTTAAAACAAAAAACAAGGTAGATGGTTCCCGAGAAACAATACTTAAGGTTGTTGTCCTTTGAACTCATGTGTATGTGTACAAGTGTGTGTACATGCAAGTGCATGCAAACACAAAGTGCCCTTTGTTACAGAAAATGGCATAATGGAAAACATACTAAAAACTTAAGTATCTGTGTGTATGCATGCATGCACATCCATATCTGTGTCTTCTGTTCCATGCCCAGGTCCTTCGGAGTGTTACTGTGGGAAATATTTTCTCTTGGGTATATGCCATACCCCAGCAAGAGCAACCAGGAAGTTCTGGAGTTTGTCACCAGTGGAGGACGGATGGACCCACCTAAGAACTGCCCCGGGCCTGTGTATGACCTTTGGGAACTTCCTACTAGAAACAGCACGGTCTTGTTTTTAAGTATTTGGATCTACATACGCTCTTTTAATATTAAAGGGGAAGCGGTAGCCTTCTTTTAAGATGTCCCCACACACAGGGTGCCACAGACTTCAGTAAGATGGGTTTGTATTCCAGCCCTTCAAACACAATAATGTCACCCCAGAAAGGTCTCCATTGCCAGGCTGGAGGCTGTGGACTCGCTAGCTCTCCATTTCTGAATCGCCCCTCGAAATGTGCGTCCCTGACATACTCGGTCAGCCCAGCACTCTAAAGGCCCTTAAATAGTTCTCCCCCTTGTGTGAATGGTTTGTTTTTGTTGTTGTTGATTTTTTTCTGACCCCCTGTGGTATCCCCTCACCTCTTTTCCAAAAACAAGATGGGGAATAAAAATACCCCATCCTAAACATGGCTTCAGGGATTTGATGTAAACAACTGGGTATCTTTCACGAGACTTACATTTAGGCGTGATTCCCTCTCCCACCAGCAGGGGCAGAATAGGTCAACCACGTGGACCTTGATGGTTTCCCATCCTTAAAGCTTTGGCTAAAATTGATAAAAAGAGCTGGGAGCGACAAAGCCTTCCCCGGGTACTTCGGGTGCTTCTTCTGATCAATTAATGCACTTGTTCTTTCAGCTACCGGATAATGACTCAGTGCTGGCAGCATCAACCTGAAGACAGACCCAACTTTGCCATCATTTTAGAGAGGATTGAGTATTGCACCCAGGTAAAATGTTTCCTCCCCTTGTCCAGACTTTAATCTCCATTGGAACATTTTCTATGATTCGATATTTTATATTTATAATCTTCTAAGATTGATGATCGTGGGATTCGATACTCGTGATCTCTGAAATGGTATGATTGGCATCTCACTTTGCCCATGCCCTACAATAGACACTGGAAACGGCCACGATCTTCACTACCACCTGTTAGTTACAGCGCCAGACAGACTCTGTTCACTTCAAAAGCATTAGCTAATCCTCTAGATAGTGAATGGGCTTTCGTTGTCATCTTCTAACAATTAAAATATAATTACATCATTTTCCTTTCCTCAACCTCTCCAACCACCCCCACCCAGCTTCTTTACTGCCTCTCAAATTCATGACCTCTTTTACTTTGATTGTTATTGTTACAGACATGTACATATAGTCTCTTGAGTCCATTTTGTGTTCCTTGTATATATGTGATTTCAGGGTCAACCACTTGATATTGAATAATCAATTAGAGGACTCTACCCTGGGGAGCCATCATTAGTTGCCCACAGTTCTTTGTCTAGGCTTGGGGCCCCTGAGATTTCCCCTTTCCACGTTCGCATGTCTGTTGATGTCCGGGTCTTGTTTAGGCAGCCATCTTGTTGTAGCGTCATGGATAGCTAGATAGCTAATGATCTGTAGCTGAAGCTGGGTTTTCAAAGGAGAACGAAAGCTCTTAAGACTTACAACCTGGCTAGACAAATAATCACATTAAGTAGATAGATAGTAACTCGATAATTGCTAAAGCAATCAGGAGAAACATTCAAACCATCCATCAGTAGAACTTGCATGGGATTATACTACATAAGCCACTTTCCCAGGTCTTTTTATGTTGTTCCCATGGAGGGTTCATTTTACCCCATTATACAGAGGAGGGGACTGGGCTTGGAGAAGCTGTCCAAGCCACAAGGACGCCTAGCAGTCCTGGGTACTCTGTAGATCCCTCTCCTACTTCCTCCCATCTTGACTGAAGTGTGAATGTTCACCTTCATCTTCAGCAGGTACCTCCCACTCATCATCATGTGGGGATAGCGGTGGGGGTAGGGAGATGCTCTCCTCTGTCTCTCCGGCACAGACTTTTCTCAGCAGTGACACTGTTCCCCAGTCCATTTCCCTATCAGGATGTCACCAGCTGCCCCTCAGGACTTCATGTCAGCTTCTGCTTTTCTCTCTACTGTGTCCAATCTTCCCCTCCCTCCAGACTCTGATCTTTATCAGGGTCCAAAATTAAGTCAGCATATTTTCCCTATACCTCAACACCCTCGCCCTTCGACTTCCACTTACGTTCTCCCTCCTCTCCACCCCCCACCACGTGCACTGTACCCCGTCCATCTCCTTGGCGTCTCCCAAACATGGCCCCTTCCCAATGTCGAGTCTTCTTTTCATTGTTGCTCATCTTTGTTGCGTGCCCGTCGGACAACCCATTAAGTCCAGTTAGTGCTACCCATATGTGTCAGTCAGGGTTACTATTGCTGTGATGAAACACTGACCAAAAGCAATGTGGGGAGGAAAGGACTTATTTGCCTTACACTTCCATGCCATAGCCCATTAATGGGCAGGAACCTGGAGGCAAAAACTGATGCAGAGGCCATGGAGGGGTGCTGCTTACTGGCTTACTTCCAATGGCTTGCTCAGCCTGCTTTCTTATAGAACCCAGGACCAGCAGCCCAGGGATGGCACTACCCACAACAGGCTGGGCCCTCCCCCATCAATCACTAATTAAGAAAATGCCCTACTGGCTTGCCTATGGCCCAATCTTACGGAAACTTTTCTCAATTGAGTTTCCCTGCTCTCAGATGACTCTAACTTGCGTTGATTGACATAAAACCAGTCCACACACCGTATTTATATGGGGATGGGCTCATCTGCTAGAGCGTGGAAAACCTATGGGTGGCCACGTCACTGAGATGTTTTAGAAAAGTCAAACAATGAGCCACCATGTCTCTAAATTCTCTCGGCTGGGACCAGGGACTGACAGCTTCTCCAGACTTCAGCAGCTGTCTATCTAGTCATATTATCTCAGTCCTCTCAGGGCTTTTGCTGTAAAGGTGCATTGCCTCCTTCATCAAGATGGGAGTCAGTGACCATGTTATCCCGGGGGTGTTTCAGGGAACCTTGCTCAATAACATTCAATTTATTATGTTGTAACAAGAATAGGATGCACTCATAAACACATATATACATTCATACCTTTCTTTGGGGTGTTTTCTCCAAGATACCTTTGCAAAAGCAGGTGATTCTACAGCTGCATATTTTAATGACTGTGAGAGTCAGAAACAGGCAAGAAATGAAATGGCTTTTTTGTTTGTTTGTTTGTTTGTTTGTTTGTTGTTTTGGTTTTTCAAGATACAATTTCTCTGTATAACAGCCCTAGCTCTCCTGGAATTAGCTCTTGTAGACCAGGCTGGTCTCAAACTCTGCTTGCCTCTACCTCCCGAGTGCTGGGGTTAAAGGAGTGCACCACCACCGCCCAGCTATGAAATGGCTTTTTAAAAGATATCTGATGCTGTTTTCTTAAACCCTTTGCTAATAGATACCGGACCTGTGTGCTCTTCTGTAAAACTTAAGTAATGGAGGTTTTCCCTCCATTTTCATACACTATTACTGAACTAAATTTCCCCCCGAGTTTTCGCCCACAAATTTTCCTTAAACCCTTGGCAACTGTGTCCGCTTTCCTGTTATAGTCTATGACGACGGCAATAGTCTAGCACCAAGCTGCTTTTGTGAATGGCTTTTCCTCATCATGGTGAGACTTTGCTCGACTCCACAAAAGCCCCATCACATCTGAATGGGCAAATGAGTCTCTACAGCAGGACAGCAGCACATGCAATAACATACAACATGAAGTCACCACCAGGGGCCAGACAGCAGCACATGCAATAGCATACAACACGAAGTCACTACCAGGGGCCCATCACCCAGATATGAGGGAAACTACAGGTGCTTGGGAAGAGAGCAAAGGACACTCTTTGGAAGCCAAGCATGGCATCCTTCTCCTCTGCCACCCTCCCTACAGCAAAACAGAAGCCACACTACCTTTTTTCTTTTAAGTTGTGAGACTATTATTGGAAATAGACCATAACATTCTATTATTGGAAATAGACCATAATACTGTTAAAACAATGTTAAAAACAAAACCAACAAACAAAACTCAGGGGCCTCAACTAGTTAAGGTTTTTGCTTGCCAGAACCAAATAACTTAAGTTTGATCCCCAGGACCCACGTAGTGGAAGACAGAGAACCCACTCCATAGGGTTGTCCTCGACTTCCATACACACATCAAGGCACATGAATGTCCAAAGGCATCTACAAACACACAATAAGTTAAAACCTAATAAAGTTTTTTTTATTTTTTTTTATTATGTATACAATATTCTGCCTGCATATATGCCTGTAGTCCAGAAGAGGGCACCAAACCTCATTACAGATGGTTGTGAGCCACCATGTGGTTG